>WEIT01031373.1:68487-189996 GCA_013389985.1 Dryoscopus gambensis
AAATTCTAATCTGCAACTTGGAGTGGGCAAGGATACAAAATGCACATCATTTTTAGTCCAGATATTTAAAATGGATATGCAGGACTGGCTGAGACAGCAGGATGAGAACAAGCCAATTAGAGCTCCACAGAGGCACAGCAGGGCTCTGAGACAATGGGAGTTGTTCAGCTGTGCTTGGGACAGCTCTGAACCCCGTGGCCTCCTCTTTCGGTGGCTGCTCATCACATTCATGGAGGTGCTTCCTGACTGGGGCTCTACATTGGATCTGAAGCATTAAAGTGGAAAAGGCAGATCCTAGGAGATATGCAGTGGTTTCATGGTGCAGTTATCTAATCTAAATTTGCCCTTAGAATAGGCAGGAACCATGCTGTGATCATCTGCACTAATGTCTGGGCATCTCAGGTGATCTCTGTGGCCAAAGTCATGTAGCAAATGGAACAGGGGGCTTTTGGTAGACAGGGTTAAGGATCCTACAGCCACATAGTGTGCTGTCATTAATTTAGGGTAGGATGTAAACATTTGTTGGAGATGCTTTTCAAAGTACAACAGGAATGTGCACTTTCAGATTATGCAAAGCTCCCACCACTTAAGTAACTAAAATTAAATAAGACTAATCACAGAGTTGTTAAAGTTGGAAAAGACCTCCAAGACCACTTAGTCCACCTGTTAATGCTCCCATCTTCACCAGCAAACCATGTCCCCAGGTGCCACACCAGTCCAGGTAGTTCCTGTTCCTCAAGTGCCTTGTCTGTGGAATGGACAGTGCAGTTCATGAAAGGCAGGGTTGGTGTTTGAAAATCACAGCTCAAGTGGTACAATCCTTTGCCTGTGATCACTGGGGAAGGCTACCAGAACTGACACTGTGGCTTTGTTTTGTAAAGATAGAAATGCCACTTGAATGAATGAGGTGCTGTGCAGACTTTTGCATCTTGGATTTGTGAGGTTCCAGACACCTTCAGGTGAAACTGCTGGCTAAAGGGGAATTTCCCATGGTTTAGTCACAACTGCAAAATTCTTTGATCTTAGGCAGTGGCTAGTTCCACCTTCATTACAGCCCTCTGTAGAAGGAATGCAGGAATTGTTGGAAGCAAAACTACGGTGTCTGCACTTGCTTTGCTTTGCTATGTGCAAGATTATCTACTTGTTCTGTAATTGATTCAGCCTCTTGGAGAATGCCACAGTGTGCCAGATCTTGAGTTTCCATGTGGAGAAAGAAGAAGAACCATGCTTTTTCAAATTGGTGTAATCTGCTTTATATGGCCAGATAAGATCTCCAGAAATAATATACCCTGCATATGTCAGTGGTGGAATAGGAAAATGCTTTGGAAAAAAAAATACGGAGATCACTTACACTTCTAGAAAGGTTTGAGGTCATTATTAGAAGAAAAAAAAGATTTTTTTCTTGTGAGAATGCTGCCATCAGATAAATCCTGGGAGACAAGGAGCTCCTTTTGACTCATGAGATGAAAGTGGAAAAAAGGTACTTAAATATTCACTTTGGAAAAAAAAGTGATCATCACTGGGGAAAAAACCTGCTTAACAGCTCATTTGTGAAGTGTATAGTGGAAGGAAGGTCTCAGCACAGAGAACTGTATGTTTTTCTTTTGATTCTTGATAGCTTTACTGTGACTGCCACAGAGGATGTAGTGTAAATGTAATAGGCCTTTAAAGACAATACTTCCCTTTGTAATAGGGGTCAGGATTAATCAGAAAGGAGCAAACAGTTCAGGAAAGAAGATGACTGTAATAACAAACATGACTGGGGATCTGAGCTGGGCCAGTTTCCCTTTTTAGCATCCATGCATCACTGTCTCAGAACAGACTGCATAGCATCCTATTAAATTAGCATACACCAGGCAGCTCAAACAAATTAGTTCATCTCAGAAAGGGAAGAGTTTCTTCAGAAACTTTTCCTTTTTGGCCTAATTTCTGTGCGTTGTGTGGTTCATTCATCTTTGAACCCAAGTTTTATGGAACCGAAGCCTGCATGCCTCGTTCTGCTCTGCACCTGATGGCATTTCTTGCCTGGAAGTCTCCTTGATTGTGTGTTTTGGTGCCTTCACCCAACTGATGTGTGAGCTGGAGTAAGAAGAGGTGCTGATGGTGTGTGCCATGCCCTGCTGTGACCTTGGAATTCATCCTGGAGTAAAGAGCTAATTCCAGCTACAGAATGGTTCACATCATTTGCAGGGATTTTTTCCTTGGGTGAAAATGATTGTTGCCATCTACGGGGGTTGTTGCCTTCTGGTGAAGGTGGTCCAGGGTTGTGAAGGAAACCACCTTGATTATGTTCTCATAAATTCATGCTTTACGATGTGTAACTTTAAATCAGGCTTCATAGAAGTCTCTTTCCTCTAAGTAGCTTTCCTATAAGTAGCTGACATGGATTTCCAATCTTAATCCTAGTTCTTTTAGTGGGTGGGCTTTTTTTCCATGAGATTACTAAATATTGAGCAGCTAAACTAGAAGAAATTATAAGCCTCAAATGGGCATTAAAATTCTCGCAGCTGACTCTGGTGACAAAAACTGTCAAAACAGTAACCCCCCAAAAATAGAAGTTAAATCCAAACAAATAGAAAAACTCTTGGTGACAACACAAGATCAAAGCTTTGTGCTGCTCATTCTGTTGCAGACTGAAATGGTGAGTGGAAACCAAACTGGGGAAAGAAGAAGGAGGGGAAAGAAGCGGCTCTACCTGGAGTGTGATATTGTTGGCTGTCTCTTGTTATGCTCATGGCTATAACAGGGATCTGAGTATTGGTGGGGTTACTTCCTCCCAAACATTTTGTGAAAGGGGAAGCAGCAGGATGACTGGAAAGGTAACTCTGGAGTTGGGCGTGTGCTGCCCATCCCTGGGCATGGTGTCTCCCAGGGTCCTCTCACACTGTGGCTGCTCATTGCAAGCCCACAGTGGTTTTAAGATATCTCCTAACTTGGACAAAATGCTGAAGAAGTGGGCATGGGGCGATGGCTCAGGGCACAGAGAAAGGTGTCAGTGCTCCAGAAAGAAGCTTCTTGCCACAGGAACGCACAGCAAAGAGTATCTGTGCCCCTTGGCATTGTTGGAGTCCATAAGGATACAGCAACAGCATTGGGCACAGTGGGAAGTGCTGTTCATCATCTGTAATGGGTTAATAGCAGCCCCAGCCTGCGGCATCAGGCACCTCCATGGGATCATCACTGCGAGCAGGGATCGGGATCAGCCCTGGAAAGGGGATCCAGGGTCGGACACAGCCCAGGGCAGGGCCATGTCTGGTGTTAGAGCAGGCACTCATGGGGCCCCAAGGTACAAAACAGCATTTTCAGTTGTGGCTGGGAGGCTTAGTGGAAGTTAAATGAGTAGGGAGGCTAAAAATACCTCCCTACTCATTTACAGTGTTAATACAGTGATCCCAGTTTTTGTGCTCTTGCCCAGGCGGAGGAAGCATTGCCATAGAAGGGGCTGCAGGGCTGGAACTGTGTGTTTGATGAATGAAAATAGCTAGAAAAAGTATTTGTGCTCCAAAGAATAGATGCCTGCAACTAGATTAGTCAGCTTTTCCCATGAATTTGTATTTGGTTCTTGGGAATATGTAGGGAATTTGGTTTCTATACCATGTGTAGCACTGTCCCAAAGTCCTTCCCGTTTCCTCTTGACTGGCTAAAAACCCCCTCCACGCTTTGGTGTTGTTAACTTTGCATTCAGACATCACCAAGCTATTGGAAGTTAAATTGTAAATTCATTTTCATGCAGCTGTCAGAGCACTGATGGACATGACTTTGGAATGAAAATTTTTATTTCCAGCTTCAGTTGGGTTTATGCAGGGACGCACCGGGATCCTGTGTGAGGAGTGTGAGAAGGTCTTTACAAAAACAACTGAGGAGAAAATTTTTAAAAAGCCCAAAAGAGAGAACATGAGTTGTGCAGAAAAATGGCTTAGTAGAAAAGTGGTCTGCAGGATCAGAATCTCCCTTGTGTGTGCTGGTTACACAGAGCCTCAGCTCATCCCGCAGTTAACTCCTCGAGGCCCATGGAGAAAGCTGTGAAAATGCTAGGGAAGACTTTTTTCCCTACATACCTGCCTCTGGTTTTGGTGCAATCCAAAGTCACCTTTCTTTGGGCAGTCAAGGAGCAGAATCTGAGTGTGGCTGCCAAAGCCACACTATGAAAATGACCTTTTAGTTTGGTTGGTCTCACTTTGATTCAGTCAGTCTCCTGTCTCAGGGGGGATGGACACGGTATAGTTTTCAGATGTTGAGTGTTCACTAATTTTTTTTCCCTGGTTTGGCCAGGGCAAAGTACACATGGAAAGCCAATTGTATCATAATTAAGAACATTAGCTATGTGCAGCCTGAAGACGTGAAATCTGTTTCCTGGCTATGTCTGTTGACTTAGTGACAGAGCACCTGCTAATGCAGTGGAAAACTGCATAACATGGAGGTTGAATGGAAAAAATGAAGTTTTATCCCTCCATTAGCTCTTTGTCTTCATTTTGTCAGTATTTTTGTCACAGCAATTTTTTTGTTGAATGAGAACAGATTTGCTGTCACAGTATATGCTGTTCATTGTATTTCAGAAATTAAGTGTTCATATTAAATTATGGTTCCAGCAGAAGAAGGAAAAACGTACTTGTTCTTTATTTTGCTTTGATCTGCAGGACAGCCTAGCCTTGCAACCACTGCTTTCTCATAGAAAATCCCATCTCTTTGAGTATGAATAATGTTCATATTCCAATGTTAATCTTGAAAGTCTAATCTTTAAATCTAGATAAAAGAAAAATAATGCATGAGAAATAATTTAAATGCATTAAAACTCTGAAAGATTGGCATCTCATAGGATAGTGTATAGTCCAGGTGTGTGCAAAAGTTTGAGGAGTCAAAACATCTCAAGCACCCTCTAGAATGTGCCATTATCTCAATGTCACTCATCAAGTCCTTCAACCTCTTTTTTTTTTTTACATTGTTCCAAATTCATATGGAAATTATCTAAATCATAAAATTATTCCATGCCTTAATTAGAAGACTGAAAAGAGCAGTTCCTCCAGGGTAAATGGTAATATGGTCAAAACTTTCAGAAATAGGTTGTAGCTGCGCATGGATTTTGGCAGCTAAAAGTGGTTTCATTTTGCAGAAGTTTCTTGCTTACCCATTTCCACCACTGTCCTACTTCCTCAAAGCCGTGATACTTTTTTACTTGTTTGCTATGATCTGCTGGCAGGACAGGGAAAATTCCAGAAGGATTTTGAAGTCCCTCTTCAGAGAGGCCAAAACTTAGTCCCTGTGGCTGTTAGAAATGTTGCAATTGCCCTCCTTCCCAGCTGAAGGGACTGGTGCATCCCAACCATTGCAGACACATTTACAACCATGTCTTTTAACTAGTTAACCTCTTTTCCCAATTTAAAAAAAAATCTTTATCACAGTGTGATAACTGTGGGGTTTTTTTTCCTTTTTATCCTGCAGTACTGCTTGATGATGCTTAATGGAAGCCATGGCCTTTTCACAAAAGTCCTGTCATGTTGACAGTGTAAAATGCAATATTTTCCAACCCCTAAGTTCTTTATAGTACTTTGCACACAATAAATTTTAAACCTCAATAAGGAATTGTAATTAATTCTTAGAGATAAATTGCTTTCTTCATTAATATTATTATTTTAAAGGCAATATTAATTCCTTTTGGAGAAAAAAAAATCTTTAGCAAGCCTGCTAGTGGTTCTGGGAAATTTTTTTGAGGAGGTGGGGATTTGCTGTAGGATACATTGCTGTTGGCAAGAAAATGAGCAGCCTTGTCTTTCTGACTTGCTGTCTAGTATTTACCTATTCATGCCTGAGTCAAGAGGGGTTTAGTGGAGGCTGGGCTGTATCATTAAGGGTGGATGAATTCAGCTGCATGTGTGAAATTATGACAATTGCTTGGCCATCTATTCAGTATTATTTTTGACTCTTCCCTGACTCCAGCAGACTCCAGGAGTACCTTTGCTGCCTCTCCCTTGCTGGTGCTCCCTCCCACCATTTCTTTCTTCTTGCCCTAGATTGCTGAGTCCCTGTTTAACACTCTGATCCCTATCTGCATCTGTTCCCTTCCTTCTCTTTCCTTCCGGCACTTCACTTCTCTTTCTTCTGTGCACTGACTTGTTGCTTTGCCCCCTCCCTTGCTCTGCGAGCACAGGAGCGTATCTAGTGCACAGGATAGTGCAGACTGCCTCACTTCTGCCTCCTCACACCTCCCTCCTGCCTTCCCAGCAGATCCACCCCAGCTCTCCCCCTCCCATTGCCCAGGAACTCTCCCCAGCATTAGCAATTTCATGTCATGGCCTCATATAAAAACCGGTGTAAAAAAGCACCCTGTCAGTGCCCAGGGTTGACATGTGACCAAACACTTTAGCTGAGCTTCAGGTTATTTCATGCTTTAATGAGAAAGGTTGTTAAGGAGATAGGGAATAGGGTTTCATGAGTATCTCTGAGCTCCCCCAAAAAATTTCATTTAAATTCACAGAGGCTCTTTCCAACCAGTGAAACCATGTCTGTCCTGGTAAGTGGAGGAAGAAATCCAGCGAAATGATGGAGCCAGCTGAAATAGAGGTGCTTCGCTTGGCTATATCGTGTAGAGGGGAAATAAAGAGATTTCCACTATTTTGTTGTCTGAGATCAGCAACGAAACGCAGACTGCGATGGGAGCTCCCTGTCTTTTTAGAATGTCATAAACACTGACAGAACTGTGTGATCAGTAAATGACTGGTGCAAATATTGCAGCTTCTAACAGATTTAACTGAAGGGAAGGAGCTTGTTCAAGACACAGCTGGAGCAAAGTCCAGTGTTGAAAGCTTCAGCAGATGGGACTTAAGGGGTTCAGTATATTCAGAAATATAGCTGGGAGCAGCCCTGTGAGTTTCTGAGCACTCTGGTCTGCAACCAAAGCTGGTAAGCACTGAGAGGTCTTAGGGCTTTCCAGCAAAAGGGGTTTTATTGCAGTTCTGGTCTGCAGTTCTCTGTCCCAAGCATGAGGGTCAGGATGAAAACCTTATTTGGTAAATCGAATGGCTAGGGCTGTCAATAACAGGAAAGCAAAGAACACAATTAAAAACACTCTGGGTGGCTTATTTGTGCAAGCCATTTGGATCAGTTACGTGGACCCTAAATTGGAACCCGTGATGCTCTGACATGCTGTGGTGGGTTATATACAAAGCAGAAAAGAGTGAATCATTCTGCTACTCCCAGTGGCATAAATGTAGCCATATTCTGTCCTTTTTAGTAAAAATGAGGTAAAACATTCTTGGTTCATAGGATCACCACCCCATGTAGACAAGCTGTCAAACATCTGCTGTATATCACCATGCAAAAGTCTTTTTCCATCCGTTCCTAAACTTCCTATCACTATTTCCCTATCTGCTGGCTACAAAAGCATTTCTGGGTAAACAGGTTCTTTGTTTCCAGAGCAGCAACCTCTTCCTTTTGCTTATCCACCTAATGATTCGTGTGGCTGTTTTGCAACCCGGGAGCTGTTGGTGAGGTCACAGCTGCCAGGTTGTGTCATCCAAATGCATGACTTAAAAACGAGGAGCCTGCCCAGGAAAGGAAATTCTTTTTTTTATCCAAAACCATCTAGATAAGCAGCAGTTGTGGGGAAGGAAAGCCAGAGAAAGTTGGTGGTAGTCAAATGAGGCTGTGACCAAACATTAACCTTTTGAGAGCGGGCTGGAGCATGGTTGGGTTTGCTCAGCACCCTCCTGAGCATTTATCAGTGAGCTACATAGGAGAGCAGAATAATCTGCTGATGACGGGAAATAATCAAGGAAGGACTATTTTTATTTCTTATCAATAAAACACAAACCTTCAGCTGGTAGATCATTGAATCAAAGAATGGTTTGGGTTGGCAGAAACTTTAAAGTTCCAACCCCTGCCATGGGCAAGGGACATCTTCCACTAGACCACTGCCTGGTCCTTCAGTTGTCATTGGGCTAGACAAGTCCTTGGATCTGATCTCTCTTGGACAAAGTGGGTGCTTCAGGAGGAGGTTTTGGTGAATAGGGACAGTGATTTGCTGTTCCTCATCAGGTCAATGCTCTCTCTTGCCCAGTTCCTTGCTGCTAAACCAGTAACAAGTTCCAGAATATAGAGATGGTCCTAATGTAACACAGCAAAGTCTGGCCAGAGTAGCAGTGTCTGAATGATGCTCAAATGCTCAAAAAACTCTGGAAACTGAAAAAAAATGTGTGTATAGTCTTGACTGTAACATTTTCCTGGGCTCTTCTTGGTCAGGGCCAGAGGCTTGGGAGGAAGCACTGACAGTGCAAGAAATTATACTCTGTTATGAAATAACTTAATGAAGGAGAGGCACTGCCCACTCTTGGCAATTAGTGACTGGCTGCTGTGATGATGTTTCTTTATTTGTGTAACCCTCTCTGGGGTAACCATAGGGAGGCTGCTACTAAGGCCAATGTTTGGACTTGTGATTTAATCCAATTCTTTGGCTTTAGTGGTTACACACATTAGTTTGTGTTGTGGAATAACTCTGTATACATAGAGAAATTCTGACGTAGTCTGAGTCAGGGTTGATCCAATGGTGAGGAGAAGCTCTGGGCAGCCAGGGAGGACCAGAGTGGGGGCCCTGACCTCTTGTGGTGACTGAGGAACTGGGAGCACTCCTGGCACTGGTGTGTCACTTCGTCCTGAGGACTTTGTGCTGCTTTGTGAATTAACCTCCAAAAATCTCAGAAAGGGGAAAAGTACATCATCCACCAAGTCAGCAGCCAGACTATGGTCCATGCCCCCGTGTACAGAAATGGTACTTTCTCATTTTCAAGCTCTGCTCATATCTCTGCTGGACTGTGGTTCTTTATTAAAATTGTTGCGTTTGGTAAGCCTTTAATGTTTTGTATGAGTTTGAATGTCTCCATATGTTTGTAAGGGCAAAGAAAGATGTTTGAAATGTCATTTCTGTGTTTAACAAGAGCAGCTTCCAAAGGACACCAGAAGAACTATATTTGATAGTTGTGTTTCATTTAACAGCTTTCAAAGAAAAAGCACCATTTTAAACCAGGGCTTTTCTTCTCTTCTTTCAGGGGTGCATTCTCCGAAGTTGTTTTGGCTGAAGAGAGAGCAAGTGGGAAACTCTTTGCAGTCAAATGCATTCCCAAGAAGGCACTGAAGGGAAAGGAAAGCAGCATAGAGAATGAAATTGCAGTGCTGAGAAAGTGAGTACCAAACCTTCATTTCTGCCTGTTTGCTTCAGTTAGACTCTTGCATTTAAGGAACAGTGATTGACAAATGTGACTGACAAATTGTTCAGCCCATCACAGGCAGACAAGATCATGCAAATTTAAAGAATGCAACCAGGTAATTGCAAAGTGGGAAAGAAGAGGAGTGAGGCTGGAGTAAGTCTGTGATGCCATAAAAAGACCTTATCTGCTATGAATGTCAGCAGTGGTGTCACAGGCTTTGAGAAGAGCAGGAGCAGGGTTATAATTTTTAAGTGCTTAAAACAGTCTGTTTGCTAATTGCTCTAAAAGTACGACATGCTATAGATTGTCATAGGAGATGGTGTTAACCTGTGCGTGCAGACAAGGGGTACCTCTGTGCTTCTGGAAGGGGGATGTGTTTTTTCCTTACTTTGGCTGGAATACATGGATTAAAAAAAGGCATTTCTCAATTGCTATAAACTCATCGTAGTTATTAGAGGCTTGATCCTTACTTCTTCCTCATCTTATGCCCTGAAGGTGGGATTCATCTCACCTGGCTTGAGACATTTGGATCTGAACTTATCACTGTTGACTTTCATTCTAGGAAATGAAAAGAGATTGGTTACTTTAGGGGTGGTTCGTGTAGGTTGTTTTAAACTTCTAGAAGTACCTTTTCTTCTCACTGAGTTAAAGGCAGCACAATTACAGAGAACTAACTCCACATTGGACTGGGACGCTGATTCCTGCTGCACTTCTGTCCCAAGTGTCCCCAAGTGGGACTTCTTGCCCCAGTGCTTGGTCATGTCAGAGCTGATAGCTGATCATCTGGGCACCACATGACAAAACAGATCCTAAAAGCTAACTGGATGAACTAAGAGCTCAGACAGCCTAAGTTAAAGGAGCTGGTTCCAGGGCAAATTCAGACATCTCAGTAGGCAGAGGGGATCCTTTTCAGTGGAGAGACATAAATGGGGGCTCCAAACAGCTACAACTATTTGTAGCAGTGCCTTCCTATTGCTGGACCCACCTCGGGTCAGTACAGTGTAAACCCACTGACAAATGCAGCACGTTGTCTTGCTGTGTAGTGTTATTGAGAACCTATCATAAAACTCAACCATTGCCATCTCTGTAACCAGGCAATAATGGCCAATAACCACAGCTTGGGAGTCTTTATGTTGATGGGTTTGTCCCCTGGTACCTGTGTGGGGTGTAAGAGCAGCAATATCGACATGCAGTAAGATGTCAATGCAGCCTTGACCCTGAGCTGATAGAGCAGAGAAATCATTTAGGCTATTTCTTGCTTCTGCATTGTGAAACGTTTCTGTTCCCTGCAAACAGTTTCCTGAGAAACCAGGAGGCAGCACCCTGTGCTATTCCAGCTGCAAGGGCAGGAGAGTGAGCAGGCGGAAAATTCCTTAATTTCATGCAATTAGATCTACTCAATCTCTTGTCCTATGCATGTTAGGACCTTAAAAGAGAATGTCCCTTTCTTATCTCCTGTTGTCTTCTACTTAGCTGTTGCTAATACAAACTTTGCCTGTCATTGTCTTTATTCTGAAAATAGACACCCTTGCTTGCAGATGCAGTATTGAATTTGTATGTGCCACCAAGGAAACGTTTAGAAAAAAACAATCTGGATTCTGCCTACAGATGAGGAGAAGGGATATCAACCTGTTTCTCTGTTCAATGAATTCACTGCTTCAAAAGCTGTCAGTAAAAATAGATTTGAGAGTGGTTGAATGGATCCTGAGCAGCTGTTGCTAAGCTCCATCTAAATGCCCTTGCTTTTGTTTCTTGTCGCTTAAGACTGGGTGGGCATGGCTAGTTCTTGTGTTGTCCAGTGAGTGGGTGGGACCCCAGAGCCCTGGGCTTCCCTGCAGAGCTGTGAGGTGCCACAGCCTTAATGTGCCATGCACTGAACCAACTCATCTGGAGGATGTGCAGAGGATGCCAGGCAGGAGCAGTTGGTCCCTGTTCCCTGATGGGAAGGTGTAGAGACACAGAGGATGGATGCAAAGCAAATATAAATATGCACATGTGGATGCAAGGCAAATATAAACATGCACGTGTTGATCCTAGTCTCTCTGTCTGGTTTTGCATTGTCTTTTGAGGGTGTTTCAGCTCTGGTGGCTTAAAAGTCCCGAAGACACCCTGCCTAGCTAAAATGCAGGCAAACTCCTTGAGATCCTTCAGAGAAGGATCTCTTGTCTTACACTGGACTTTCTCCTCCTATCTTCAATCATTAGAATTTGGTTTTCTTCCTGACAAGCTCTGAGCTTTCTGGCAGACCTCTGCTAAGTGTTGTGAAATGCTACAACTCAAGAGTTCCCCAGCTGTATATCAAATTGGGGTCTGGTAGGAAATCCTGAATATACTCCCTGCGGTCTCTGCCAGCTCTCAGGTGAGCTGCTCATGCCTCTGTGTATGGTGAGCAGGTTTTTAGGAACAGTCAGAGATTGTGCTGGCATGTCCAGGATCAATACCTACAGTGTCCCATATACTTGGTACCCTCAGGCACCTCTGGTGAAGGTTCATCCCCCTGCCAGTCCTACCAAATCATTCAGATCTGGCAGAATCAATATGGGAGAGAGTTTGAATGATGCTGTGTGTTGAAGTAATATTTCGAGGAACGTTTTTTTTGCATTCAGGATTAAAAGTCTGAGCATGGAGTACTATAGGCAGTAGACCCTGGTGATGAAAACATGAATCCAGTGACCAGAAGCCTTGGGTCCCCTCTCACCTCTGCTACTTTCTTTCTGTCACAAGGGTTATTGTCTGTCTCGGTGCTTATTGGCTGTGAAACAGCCTTTATTGGAAAGACTTTCAAATAAACAGTTTTACCTGCAGTTGCTTTCCTGTCCTCTCATCTGTCAGCAGAGCCAGGAAGGTGGGTGTGAGAGGGGAGGCTTCTGGGCCCGGCTCTAAGTGTGAAACCAAAACTTCTGTCAGTGCTTCTGTGTGTCTGAAGTGAAAAGCTGTTGGGAGTATTAATCCAATATTCTGTGCAGGGTGAGGTCAGTGACCCCCATGTGAAGTACATGGAGGGTGAGAGATTTTATCTCTCTGTCTGTGGGCTTGGACGCTCTTGCTGCCAAAACAAAATGACACATTTTAGGAGCGATGTTCTGTGAACAGGGGAGCCGAGCTGCCAGCCAACTGATCTGCATGTTTGTGTGAGTGCCAGAGTGAATCATGCATACTCCATAATTCTATTTCTCCAGCCATGGCCAACAAATCTGTTCTTAAAAAAGAAAAAAGGCGGAAGAGCCGTTAAGTCAATATTTACGCCTAGCAACCTTAACAGGGTTCTTCCAATATGGACTCTTTCGTGTCCCGTGGAAATCCATGGCAACATTCCCCGAAGACTCGGATGGGTGGGGACGCAGTGGGAAGGAGCTCACTGTCGAGTGATGTACTGGGAGAGACTGAGTCTGCAGTTAATCCGGGAGCCTGGGCCTGACGAAGCTTTTAAGCATGTGCCTAATTTCAGATGGTAATTAGTTCCAGTGAAATGGGTGAGGAGGCCGAGCTCTCCTTGTTTGGATGCTTCAGAGCAGGGTGAGAGTCCCACTGGCCACCTGTGTTTGGTACCACATCAAGAGGGGAGTTTTCTTAATGTCTTCAATTGAGACATTAAGACATGTGGAAAACATGCTTAGAATGGCTTAGAATCCATTTGAGGAAGAAAATGGGATCTCTAGAACTGGACTGTCACAGCTCCATTAGCTGGCTGTGGGGAGCAACAGCACACAGTCACCTTTGTGTGATACAGACGTTTGCTGACCTGATGTGTGGGGAGTTTCATAACCTGCTCTGAAAGCAACTGTGTTCTGGTTTTGAGCAGTAAGAGAAATGCAATCCTATCCATTGTTTGCTGTAGAATGAAGGAAATTTCTTCCACTTATGGTAATTGTGCAGGTGTGAACATGCTGAAAGAGGAATCATCTGCTAGACGGGTTCCTGAAGGCAGTGCATGGTTTGAACAGTTGGACTGCTGAGAAGCAGCAGTCTGAGGTTCTAGTTAAAGAGAAAAAGAAAAAGCTTGTAAGTCAGATGGAGAAAACATGCCTGATTTGCTTGTGGGGTTGGTTTTGGTTTTTTTTGTCCTTGGCTACACCACAGTTTATCACAAGAAACTCTGCTGCCTGGGTGATACCTGCACAGTCGTACAGACTCAGTGCTGAGTCAGAGCAAAGCAAGGGGAGGAACAATCAACTGTGTGTAGCACTGCACCCAGGTTTATTGATTGCTTAATGCAGTAATGTGCACATGTGTCTTGTTAAGCAATACTGTCTAGCTAGCAGATAATACTCTGCTTTAGCTAGTTTCTGTTGAACAGGGATTTAAAAAACAATTTCTAAACTATTAGGTACCTCTTCCCTTCTCCCCCTCCTCTTTACTATCCCTAGATCCTCTGGAAGAGGCGCCATTAAATTCCTTATACAAATCAAATCCTTGCCTTACTGAGGTCTGAGGCTATTTTTCCTGTTAAACAGAGTGAACTGTTCCTAGCAGGTCAGCTAAACTTCTTTCAGTGCTTTCCATCCCCGTTTCCTCAGGAGACAGGATGTTCAGGCAGTGATTCATGCCCAGGCACTGCCTCACGCCTTATATGCCTGCACCTACAGCCAGGAGCTGCTGCTGGGATAAAGAGCAGGGAGAGAGGAGGGGAGGTGTCCTCCTGCAAAGCTTGGGAGGTCAGGGCTATACACAACGTGAAACTAAACAAAAACCAGCAATAGAAGGTTTTCCAGTCTGAGTGGAAGTGTGAGGGCTCCTGCTCTCCCATAAAATCAGATGATGGTCAAAGGGGCCCCCTGCTCCATGCCAGGAGGCAGTGCTGTTCCTCATGTTAAAGGGAACAAATGTGGAAGGATCACCCCTTCTCAAGATTTACATGAAGACCGCAGGGGTGATTAAAAAATTGTACCTCTGCTCCTTTTCAGCAGCCCATTGACAAACTCCCTGTAAAACCTCTCTGTCCCAGATTGTTATCTCTATTATGCCCCATCCCTCCAGAGCTGACCCCTTAGCCTCCAGGAAGACATATCCAAATTTAGTTTTGAAACCCATTAGTTGCCTCTTATTAAACTCTTCTGCACAATTTAACTTGGAATCAAAGGCTACATTAATTCTGAATAAAACTGGCCATGCAGAAGTTTAATGTGCCCTAACACAAATTCTGGCACTTAATTAATTCAGGTGAACGTTCCTGAATGACTCTGTGGGACAGACCCATCTATTCAAGCCACGGTTGTCTTTGGGTCAAAAAATACAGCCCTTGCATGGTCCCATATTCCAGTTTCCCAGTCTGGAGACTCTGCTGGTGCCCACTGGTGTTCTCCTATGGTAATTGTTTTTCTGTCAAAGGTTACACAGCCGAGTACAGGGCCAGCTGAACTAAAGAGCAGACATTCAGATCCTGTGTTGATAAGTGCTAATATAAAAGTGATGGTAATTAGATTGTGTAGCTGATGTACAAAAAGCTGTGAGATTGACCTTTAAGGGGTTAATGACTAATTACCTCTTTGCACCTCAGCAGTAAGAGCTTTTCTTTTCTGACAAGAAATGGATGGATGGTTAGGAAATGAAAAAACAGAAAAAAGTACTTGACATCTCTGTCTGTCAGGTATCATAATTTCTCTGGTGCTTTGCTTACTCTACAGACAAAACAAGCTTGCTGCTTTTTTATTTTTTTCCCTGTTTTTTCTCCTCTGTAAATAATGGTGAGAAGATCGGCTGCCTCAGCAAGAATTGAAGAGACAGCTGGTTGTTATATTAAGTAATCACTCTCAGAGAAAGCTTTTATGTTGATTTACTTGTTAAAACCTGGCTTGCTCATGCCACTGCAGTTGCTCTGGGGTGACAGAAGGCTGACTGCTCTCCCTGTGCTGCCATGCTCCAAGCCCTGCCAACTGCAAATCCAGGGCATCCCAAAAACCAGCTCCCCAGTGAGGCCCTGCATCCCCAAGGATGGCTCAAGGTGCTCAGACACGCAGCCACCAGTTCGGGGGTGATACCCAGTGGTACCATTAATGATGCTGATGTCAGTGGTGTCAGGGTACGGCCCTTCCAAAAATATATTTGTTGGCACCATGTGTGGATTTGCTTCATCATTGTCCCCATACATCTTTTGGGCTGATCTGGATGTCTGGAGGGACCTCGGTGCCTGCCCTGCCCGTGGAGCCTCCCTTACAGCTGTGCACTTCTGCAGAAATCCCTGCTAGGGGTGCAGGCAGGCGTGGAAAGGAGCCAGGATCTACAAAACTCAGGGTAGGGGAACAGTCGGGCATGCCTGGAGGCTGACATCAGCCTAAACCATGAGATCATCTCCTGGATCAAGGAGATGCAGACTGGATGAATTGCCCTTCTCGGGTTTCAGGCGAAAGGGAATCTGACCCTGTATATGTGGATATGGCACAGGGCAGCTCTGCCTTGGCGCTCGCAGTTGGCTCAGTGTTAAGCAAATAGTTTTGCTGCAAAGAATTCATCCGAGTGAAAAAAATGTGAAACCTGAAACAAAGCTGACACCATTCTTCATCACTAAGATGCTGGAAACTTTGCAGGGGAAGACTTGCAGCCAGGACTGCCTGGATTGCATTTCATGCTAGATTAGATGCAAGCAGATGTAGGGAAACAGATCAAGGCATCTTAAAAAAATCCTTAAAATACATCAAATGAGAGTGAAAATCCCCTCTGAAGCAGTAATCACAGAATCCTTTGTATCTTCTCTAGTCTTGCACAGTTCCATTCACGTGCAGTGTGCTGGGTCAGGCTTCAGGGACGCTGTGTGGCATTTCTGTGTCTCAGCCTGACTTCACACCCGGCCCACCCAGACAGCTGTGTTCCTTCAAGGAGATTATAGTGTGATAAGTCATTTCACTGTAATTGCTGGGTGGTGACGCAACTGTCCTCTCTCCTGGGTGGTGGCAGTGGTTTACCAGATCTGCCTGGCATAGCTACTGTCCTCCAAGGTCACCCCATACCCTGACTCATCTCAAAAAATGGCACATTCGTGTTAGAAGGAGGGCATGGAAGCATACTGTCACTCAATGCTCCAGTTTTTAAAATCATTCAAGGAAGTAATAGCTGATTTCTGAAAGAGTTCTAAGAAGGGTCCAAATTAGCAGAATGAGTTTCTCAGCCTTAGGTGGTGTCTGCTTCTATGTCACACAGAATCACAGAATATCCTGACTTGGAAGGGAGTCACAAGGATCACTGAGTCCAACTCCAGGCTCTGTACAAGACATCCCAAGAATCACACCATGTGCTTGAGAGCATTGTCTAAATGCATCTTGAACTCTGGCAGTCTTGATGCTGTGACCGCTTCCCTGGGGAGCCTGTTTTGTGCATAGGAATAACAAAGCTAGGGTCCTTTCAGAGCTCCTAGCTGAAGAATTAGAGTATGTGCCCTATTTTCCAGTATGTAATACTCAGGAAGATGGTTATGATTGTGTTTCAGTGGTACAAGTATCTGATTATATTGCCATTGTCTGTTACCTAAAAGGAAAGAATTGTTAAGATGGATAAAGCCTTTAAAATAAAATCTAAAAGTTTGATAAATGACTCAATTTTAAATCTGGATTCATAAGGTCTATCTTTGTTACACCCACAGGTTTAAACCAAAGAGTTACCTAATTTGCACGCACGTGCCTTTGGGAGTAGGGACAGCATTTTGTCCAGTGCTTGCAGTTCAAGGATGTCTTGGTGCCTAAAAGCAGCTGAGGATGTACTCGATGTACTCCCAGGTGGCTTCATTAGGCAAAATACTTCCTCTTCCGTTTTTTCTTGCAAGATTCTTCATAGGTAATCTAGAATGTTTTGTCTGAAAATAAGGGTTTTGCTTTTTTTTCCATGGAAGTAATTTCTTCATTTGGAGGAAGTAAAAAAGCTGTCTAAATGTCTCATGACGTTAGGGAAATTAATATGTCCTTGTTATTATCAGCCTATGGGATTTTTGCCTTATTCTCTACTTTTGTCTTGGAACATGAACTGGAAGAATCCAGTGTTTCGTAATAAGCTGTTGTGATGTGCTGTTGGGAACCAGTTAGTTTCTAACCTCAGGGTGACGATATTGTGATGATGGGTAAGTTTTTAGATGCATAGTCCAAGGAACTCAATGAATAATCCTTTATCTTACTTTTATGCTGTTAAAATCCACGTCAGTTACTCATGAAACACTGGGTTATTGGAGTGGTGAAGTAGAGTTATAATTTGTGAAGCACTGCATGAAGAGAACAAGTTAAGGCAAGGTAAGAATCATCTGGCCAGCTGGAAGCGTCCTCAAGGTACACAGCTGCATCTGAGCGCAAATCTCACTTGCTGTGGAAATCATCAAATATGCATTTCTAAGTGGATTAGAATGTACAGCAAGGATAAACAAGTATTCTAAAAGTGTCAGTTCAAGAAGGTAGAAACAGAAATCTTATCAGAAATGACAGTTTTCGTGAGTACTCCTTGTCCAAAGCAGTTTTTTGCTCTTAGTTGCATATTAAAATGCTTTGTAAACACAAGTTGCTGTATTTTTGGCCTTCATTATATGAAATTAGATAGTAATGTTATCAGTGGGCAGATTTTTCTGGAACTCCAGTGTGAATTTAAAACAACTCCATTGGCGGCTTACACCTCCTGTTTTCATTTAGAGAAGATGAATCACGATTAAATTTTGTGTCTCATTAAGGTAACAATTCTAGGTGTCTTAAACCAGAGTTTGGCACAAGGGGGCTGGTTCTGACCATAATAAAACGGGAAAATATTTGTGCTCTATCCCACTTTCTGCTGCATCAGGTTAAACCTGACAGCAACCTCTGTGTTTGGAATATATCCAAAATATCCTGAACTTACAGCTGCATAAATTAATTGCTATTTGACCAACTAAGTCTGCAGCTGTCAACTGTGATACATATTGATTGTTTTCTTATAATGCTTACTCATACAGCACTTCATTTGTGTTCAGTAAGAGTTTTGAAGGGAAAAAAAAATTAAAAAAAATCTGTAGGTACAGAATTTATCTTTTAACAAAGGCAGACATACAAAACACTCACCAGGGGTCTGCCCTGGTGATCAGTTTGACCAAAGAAGTGCTGGTGGTAATTTTGTTCCAAATTAAACACTGATTATCTTTTTTAAATCAGAAATTCTAATTTTTTAGATTGTGTTTTATGTTCCTAAGGCATTGGCTTAATCAGAATAGATATTTTATAACCTGAACTAAGAGTGGCCATAGTAAGGGGTTGTGCTTCTGCAATTATAGGACTTTAAGCCTATTAACCAAACCAGTTTTCTAACTAAAGCCTAATATTTTCCTTGCTTGCATCCATATTTCTATGTCTGTGGCTATCAGAGGCATCTGGCTACATTGCCCAGGTCTTAAATCTCTCTAAGTGCAGAAACCTGTGGGTTAGTTTTAATACTGACAAGTTGTATCAGTAAATGGACTATGAAATCATCTCCCTAAGGACAGGGGACAGCCAGCTTTTACTCTGCCAGCTGTTTTATCAAATGAAAATTATGGAGCATTACATTAAACAGGAATGCTTTTGCCTCCTTGACTTACCCCTTATTTTTTTTGTCTAGGAAAGCAGACATAGGTGAATTCAAGCCTTCTTAGAGTTAAGAGGTTCTTCTTTGAAGGCACTTAAAAGTATAAATAGCAGAATTTATATATTTTTCTTGAAAATTTGTTCAGTAACTTTGAGAAGGGATATTGGTAGGAAGCTTTTGCAAATAATGTAATATATATTACAGCTCTGTACTGAACCAAAACCAGCCAACAAATGTGTAGCAGTGAACTGTGCCAGATACATTTCTGCACACCAGCAGTGTCTCCTTCTGAGATTAGTCTGAATTTCTATATATAATCTGTTTGGTTCCCACCAAATAAAATAACAACCTGCTTCAAATATCTTCATGCCTTTGTGATATCTCCTGTCTTGGCTGACGCACCAGGGATTAAACTGCGACCTTTTTGGATTTATACATTCATATCTTTACAGCCTCAGCTACGCAGCCACTCCCTGCAGGCCACTGGAATGGATTCGGGCCTTGGTGGACTGGGCTCTGAGTGCAGTAGCTAACTCATGCTGAAATTTTGAAAAGTCCACATCAACGTGGGGTTGTTTCTCAGCTGTTTAATTTCATTTTCCCCTCCACCAAAAGCAGAAGAGTTCACATGCAGCAGCAGCATTTGGCAGAATGCATTTTGCCAAGAAGCATCTCTCCAGACCAAAGACTGGTCACTCCCATGTCTGCTGTAAACTTGATAATTAGAAAACAGTGGCTGTGCACAGCTTTGCTCTTAAAGGGGATATGGGGGATTTCTAACTGAAAATAACGAGGAAAGGACTTTTTCTTTGTTTTATGTATGCTCTCTTATGCAAGCCACAACAAACACATGGATATGACATGATCCAAAAAGATGTAGCTTTTATTGGCATTTATATAGAAATGCCAGTTCTCCCCTTTCTATGTTACAGTAATAGCAAAGGCTGTCTGATTTATATTTACTACAAGTGGGTTGGTGGGAGAGAAGCTGAAAATTTAGTGAAGTTTGAAACTTTTCCTTCTGTGTTTTTCGTGTGTTCCTGAGAAAATTGCTGTTGAGGGAAACCGCTGTGTGTCCCACAGTGTTTATGTCTTGAAGGCATTGTCCTTGCCATTTATGGTGTCCAACACACACGTCCAAGCCATGTAGCACTAGCATGGGTAAACGAGCACTTGTCATTAACAAGTAGGCATGGGTAATATGATCTAATGCTATTCTGGTCAATAGGAAAATTCAAAGTCGTTGAACTTGGTTACATGACTCCTCGAGGCTCTCTTGAGAATTTTGGCCCAAAGCAACAAGGGAAAGAAAGCCCAAGCTGAGGTCACCCATGTGGATTGCAGGGCTTTGTCTTGTGTGGTTGTGCAGTGTGGACTCAGGGCTTTATACACAGCAGATGTGCTGCACAGCCTCCTTTCCTCATCCCATGTGCTTCCTGGATTGATCTAAGAAAAGGGCCATACCCCACGTGGGGATTTACTGTTCAAAGGTAGTTGCTCCTTCTTCATGTCCTCCTAACTCAGGCTCAGCTGAGCCCACACAGGATCCTGGCTTTCCCACAGAGAGAGCTCTGTGCCATCTTTGGATTATTACTGGGAACAGTGGGTGTTCTATGGTGTTGCTGCTGATTTCAGCTGCTGTGGCTGAGGCCAAACTTCAGCCTGCAGAGAGAGAATGTGCCAGGGACTGGCCCATGTGCCTTCTGCTCCCTCCACAGAGCCACAAAACTGGAACAAGGGAGTCCAAAAGGCTGCTTCTGTGAGAGGGTGGGGAACATGATCTGTGTCTTACCTAGTGGGGCTTCCTCCTGCTGGTGTCATTAAGTTGTTGTTTTCTTCTAAGAACTGAAAGACCAGACAAGAGTTCATCACTAAACTTGACCCTGAATGGATGGGGTTGGCACAGAGAGATTTTCTCCCCACTTTTCTCTGATTTACTATTAGGATGCTGAATTGCTGACTTTGTTTAAAATTCCTCCTACCATTAGAAGCATATGTTTCTGATTTTCTTTCTTATGATGACGTAGTTTGCACTCTGAACCAAGAGCTGTTTTCTTAATAGGACCAACTATATTTGGAATCACTCTGAATTGCTCTTGAAATGGAAGATTGATGTCAGTATTTCTGGCTATCTTTCACTATATTTCTTTCCTTATAGTTGAGTATTAAATGACTATTCAAGCTGGAATACCTACACCATTTTATTTTAACATAATTAGATTTGTTTTGTTTTAGTGCTGTATATACTGCTAGAGTAGCTGATATAAGTAAGCTTATTAGTGGGACAGTTTGGGGAGGATTTAGGAAATAACAGAAGGAGGATGCCAGTGAGTGTAGAGGGCTGTACTTTGCATCAGTTTACACACAGTGAAATCTTCAAAGCTTTAGAGATGTGATCCTGTGTTGACACGGTGACATCTGTATCTCAAGCACACTTGACTGGCATTTTTAAAAGGCCTGTGCATCTGCACAGGGCAGTGCTCTGGATCCCATTGAAATCCCCCATCCACAGGACATCAGAAGACCTCATGGGTTTTGTTAGTCAGCTGTATCATTTCTTGTGTCATGATTATGCCTCCAGCATCCAGGTGGGAGATGACTGTTCTCTGCTCTTGGGGCTGGTCATAGGTAGTCCATCACAGTCCTCCCAGTCCTGAACAACAAACTGAGAAATGTCAGTCCTGAGAGGGAGCACTCAGCTCAGTGCTGGTCTAGGCCTTGAACCATCTTGGAAACCTCTTTAAGACTCTCATGTGAAAAAGCAACTGACCTTTTTCAAGAACAAAACAGTACCCAAACTGCCCAAAAGTTCAGACTAATTTTGGACTACACTTTGTGTTTCAGCAACTTTAAACTCTGTCTTTGATTCTGAAGGGAGAAAGTCAGTCACCTGATCTGACCCACTACAGTGGGCTGTCTTATTTCATCTGTTTATGCTACGTAGATCTTGATAACTGTATTTGACTCGTGGTTAGAAAGGCAGCCAGGCTTCATGAGAGTCTCCTGCTTCTACACTAGAACTGCAAAAGCATCTCCGTATACTCCTTCCATTAAAATACTCAATTATTCTCCTTTGTCTGGGACTTTGTCATGGTTTAACTTCTATTTACTTGCGGTTGTATTTCTCAATATATTGAAAGATCTTGTGTTTCTTTCATAATCTGCCTATGTAGGTCCTTGTCTTGCGGAATCTCTCAGTTTTTACTGTGCAGAACAGAGAGCAGGGTTCTTCTTAACAGACACCCTTGGGTACTTGGAGAATATTTTGGACACTCCTCATGCATACTCTGTAACTGGAAGTGTTCCTATGGCATGCAGTGATTTACAGGGAGCAAGGCAGGAGGAAAAAAAACATTTTTAGAGTGGGATAATCCTGAAAAGAGCGCTTGATTTGGCAATAATTCCTGGTGATAATTCAGATTTTATCTGCATTTATTAAATCCATTTATTTCCCTTGTATGTTTTGGTTAACTGAGAGGTAGATTTTAGGAGCACACTGATGTTGTGTGAGTGAGACACAGCAGGAACCCATAGCCAAGGACATGAAATATATGGAAATGGGGCAAAAGGACAGGTTTTGGTGGGGGAATCAGTGCTCTGACTGCTGTGGGTGATTTGTGTCTTGTTTTTAGGAAAATGAAAGAGCATAAGTCCAAGAGCTTATTCTGCAAATGGCTTTATAATAATGGTTTTCAGCCATTTGAATAGGCAGGTACTTAAATTTTTTTCCAGTAGCGGAGCCAGCTCCTCCACAGCAATTTAATTTGAAACTTCTGAATGATGGATTTCCTTTTCTAGTTATCCTTTACAGACCCTGTGAAGCCCACAGATTCTCAAGGGTCTGCACTCCCCTGCGTAGAAACCACCACTCTGAAGTGTGGAGGAATGAAAAAAAAAAACCCTCCAAAGAAAGTAATGGGAGAAAGCAGAAGCTAACTGTGGCAGGTTAAAGTACCTCCAGTAGCAAAACAGTTGTGAAGGAGTTAGTATTGGATACATTTTTCAGGAAACCCCTCAGTATTAACTTTTCTTTCCAAGTAAGTGCTTGAGCTCGCCTCACTTTTGACTGGCCTCACAGGAGCCTCAGCCAGTTCTTGCCCATTGCCCTCAGAGTGCTGTGGCCATTCCACAAGGGAGAAGATGGTGTTAAGCGATTTGGTGTCACTGAGAGTGCTGGTGTCTGTGGTTTTGTGCTTGGTCCTGCCCATGGTTTCCCTTCTCCACAGTGGAGGAAGAAGCTCAGAAAATACTTTTTTTCCTGAGCCTATTCCAGGCTAAACTTTTCATTTGAGGGTCCTAAAAGACCATCTCTTCCCTGAGACTCCTCCTGAAGCCACACATGCATCAAGGTTTGTTGGGTGATAGCATAGGCACACTGAAACAACATTTTTGAAGCAAAATCCTAACCATTACTAAGTTATATAAATATCAGCCTTTGGCACTGTTGTACAAAGCCAAAAGTATTGCTGGGAGAAAGCAGTTAATGAAAAACTGCTTTGCAGTGCTGTGCTTCTCCTTGTATTAAAAATAAAGTGGAACATCGTGAGCAGTTGGTCTTGCTGTTTTGTAAACAATTTTCCTCACATTTTCTCCTCTTGACTTTTGATAATGGTGAGGAATTATATTGCTGATCAAAGAAGCTGCATTGAGTCTGGTGTGGTGGGACCAGAAACTTTTCCATAGCTCTGCCAATATGAGTTATTGTCCCACAACAGACCGAAAATGCTCCTTGCTTGGGATCATTACAGTTGTAGCAATCTCCCCTTCTTTGGGAGGCATAACACACACACATCACTCTAAATAGAAAATATATTTAAGCATGACACATGGCTAAATGGATGCTTTTGAGACTGAGTAATCCAGGAGAAAGGGGGAATGGAGGAGGAATGGAGTGAGATGAGAAGATTCAAGAAAAAACCTTTTCCAACTTGGATGCTGAAGAAGTTCTCAAACAGTTAATTCCTGCTGCATATTTTTGTGCTTCTCACTTAAAATAGAAAAAAAATCTGAAAGTGATCACAAATGCCAAGAATTTGAATGGGAACTGTGAACCCCCTTGCAAACTCACAGCTTGTTCAAATTCACCCTTAGTATTTTGTACAGAGGAGTTTTACAGGTAAGCTCTAAAAGCTATAAACAGCTGAGTGAAGGTATGTGCCAGATCATCCTTGCACTCAAGGAAGCCATTTCCAAATGTTGTCAGAAGTGCATCCATACATTTGAGGCTCATGGCCAGAGGTATGGCTGTGGTCATGGCTGGAGAACAGTTTGCACAAGGGCTTGAACCTCCCCAGTGTTTATTGCCTGAGTCAAAACAAAGTCAAACAGGGATCAATGAGCCCTCAGGGCTGCAGAACGATGGGGGCTCAGGTGTTCGTACTACCAGCTAATCCAGGTCTGTTTTGCCACGTGTACATGATGCAGGGATGGCAAATCTGCTGCTTGACTGAGCTCCTCCCATCCTCCCTGCTCTGCAGGGAGATGCCCATGAGGATTTGTGTCGATCCGAGGCAGCGAGTTTTGTGTGTGAGGCACAGTGTGCTCCGTGTATTACAAAACAGATTTGTCTGTAAACGATGCTGACCTTTACCGTGGTTCCGTCTGCTTGAAAAGAAAGCCCTGAGGAGACATCCTCCACCGAGTAGACAACACTGTGATTTCTGTAATCTGCATGTGGTATTTCTGATTTACAAAAGGCTAAGCCATTTTGTTGCTGTCTCTGCCCACCAGATACCTTAACACCTTCTTTTCCAGTCTCTGGCTGGCAATTCTGCTCCAACCTATATTATTTCAGTAGGATTGGCTGTGTAGAGCCACCCACCATCGTTGTCCCACGAAAAATTCTGGTGGTTTTGCATGCCTTTGTTGGAGTTAATGGTGTTCCTCACACAACTGACTTCTCTGCTATAAACAGAAAAGGCACATGCAAGCTGTCACTGATCACCGTCCCTGGAAGTGTTCAAAAACCATTGGGACATGGCACTTGAGGACATGGTTTAGTGGTGAACGTGGCTGACAGTTGGATGTGGTGATCCTAGAGGTCTTTTCCATAGATTCTATGATTCTGTGGCCTGATGTGCATCCCGATACGGACCATATCATATCATTTGTGTGTGCATTTCTAAGCCTCAAAGGAATATCTTTAAGCATCATAGTTCATAGCTATTTCTCACCATGGTATCTTGGCACTGTGCTTGCAACACTGCAAACAATGAAATACAAAAAAATCCTTCTCTGCCTGTGAAGAAGTGGAAGTGTTTTACTAATGCCTATGAGAAAAGCATTGATCAAGAAACAGGTCTTTCAGCAAATCTGATGGTGGCAAGGACACAGGTATTTCTAGAAATCCTTTGGATTATGGTGGTGGTGGAGGACCCACCCTGGATTAATATCCTTTAATAGTAATTCCTGTAGAAAGAAACCCATTACTATGCCCAAACACATACAGTGTGTCCTCCTGCTCACCTTCAGGAGGCTCTTCCAGAGTGTTGGCTCAGCAGCTGAGATACCCTTTGTCCCTTCTCCTTGGACCTGTCAAACCTTTAGTGTCTGACTACCACTGCTGAAATAACTGAGTCTGGTAGAAAGACAGATGCTCCCTGGGATAGGATAAGCTTACCTTAGTGTATGAATTCCTTAAATTAGTACTAAAACCTGTTCTTGGATGCCGTAGAGAGCAGGGGACCAGCACAGGCTGAAATACTGTGGTGAGATGCAGCACACGGATGTTTGATCGACCCATGGTGAGAATGAAACCAGGCACCGAGCCCAGTTTCTTGTGAACTCTTTGCTCAGATGGGCAAGGCAAATATGCTCACCTGGAGTCAAGGTGGAGACCAAGTCATTCTGTTTCCTTTCTGGGAACTGGAATGGTCCCACCTTGCTCAAGACATCACTGCAGTAGGATCCCTGCCCTCAAATGGTTAAGTGCTGATGCTTGTCTGAGTTATTTCCTGCTTCTTGGGAACGTGTTAAACACTTAAATGATGCATGAGCACCTTGGAGGGAGGTGTTACATTCTGTATGAAACTGTACAGAGAATATTTATTTTTCACTGATGATTTTATTCTGGTTCCAGGATAACTTGACATGCTAAGCAGGCCCTGAAGCAAAGCAGTAATTTGTGTTCCTCTAAACAAACATATCCTCTAATTACTGTTTTAAAGGTGGTATCACATAGGAAGAAGCAATAGAAAGTAATTTTATAGGGTGGGACGTATGTCAAACTGGCATTGGCATGAAAAAAATGTCCTGAAGTTGTAACAACTTGTCTTTATACTTGGCATGCTGCTTTGCTTGCCCTGAATTTAGTAAGATCCTGGGTGTGATATTTCCTAGGAAAGATTCTTATCTCGGGGATTGGTGTCAGTCCGAATTGCAAAAATGGTGTTTTGCTCACCATTTGGCCTCTGCTTTATGGTTTTTGCTTTTATTATTTCCTTCTTCCCATGCATGTTTTAGCAGGTGAGTGCTTGTAATGTCAGCTGGGGACTGAACAGGGCTCTCCTGTCAAGGTAAAGACAGGAGACCCTACAGACAGGAGACACTACAGCCTAAATTGGCAGAGCCCATCTCTGCAGTAGGGATTGTAACAGGCTCCTGACAAACACAGGTGAGGTACGGAGGGAGATCCAGATCAGGCAGTCATTAGAGTTTTATCTTGAGAAATGTGCAATCAAGACAAGCCAAAATATCTTAGTAATTTAGATTGCAGTCAACTTTAATTATGAAACCCAACTTCTGATCCTCTCTTCTCCCTCTGGTCACAGTTACAAAATTTAATTGGCCTCATAGATGACATATTTATTTTCAAATGGGCTGTTGTGATTTCTGCAGCGTGAAAAGGAAATGAAGCCAATCCAGGTCTAGTGGCAGACCACTAGACAAGTTGGCATTTGTTAAACACTTGTGTGTGTTCTTCTAAAGCTGCCATCCCCTACCTTTACCATGCCACCAGCAGTGATGCTGAGCGAGTTACAGGCCCTGGGCAACAGCATTCTCTGCTCTCCCCTGTGAGGGATAATAACAACAGCAGCTTCAATATGAGCTCACTTTTTTATTCCATGTGTTGACTAGTAGAGTTAGAAGATCTCCCATACAGTGTATTTGAGATTATTACTCTGTATTATTTATTACATGCCTCTTAAGAATTTCCCAAATGCTCTTTATGCTTTCACTTTTTTAAAAAGTCTGGAGCTGTTTAGTCAAAAGTTGGCTATGTAATTAACTGAAATAGCCTTCTAGTTATCTAGGTTGAAGTTGTTTTCCTCCTATTTGTCTGGACCTTTTCTCTCACTTCTGTTACACATTTTGTGTACATAAACTCCTTTTCCTCACACTCCGAGAGGAAAATAACATGCCTGGAGAAAGCAACCATTAGACAACAGCCCAACATACAAGATCTCCGCAATCCGTATTAGTAACAGAGAGAGAATAAAGATTTCATTTAAAGTCTGTGTCATCTGATTTGTTCTTCCATGTTTCAACCAAACGTGTGGAATGTTCCCACTGACTGCGGCCAGAACATCCTGTCAGCATGTCCGGGAATGGGCCAAATGTATCAACACTTGAGGTACCAACCTAGACAGACACTCAGCAAAGAGCACAGGAATATAAAGAGCAGAGAAGGTGGGGAAAAAAGCCATTTTTAGCTGTACTGCACTGTATGGATCAGTACGGTTCACCACTAGGAGCCTGTTAACATTTCAGAAAACAAACACTTGTTTAAACAATTTCCTTCCATTAGAATTCAGTCAGAGGCTTCTTTGTTCAGACTCTTCCAAGTTGATTATTTATTCTTCATCTGAAAGTATTTTAGTTTCCTCAGAGGAAACTGTAGCATGCTTTGGCTAGCAGTAGCTTGAGTTTGCCCAGTACAAGGTTGTTGCAATAATGGCAATAAATGGTGACTTCACAAATGCTCGTTCCCTTTTCTAAGTGGGATTGCTTGTGATAGGGCAGGAATTGTGTACAGGCAGAGCCGTTGTTTGTATGAATATCATGCCCAGCTGAGTTTACATATTTGATATGATCCTGCCTGACTCCAAGGAGATAAATTAAATTAAGTTCTCAGAAGGGAAGTAATTAGACCATGAAACAATGGCAAAGATAAGGCACTATGGGAGAAAATGTCCTCGAATAAACAGGGAGTGGAGGGGGCTCTTAGTGGAGAATTACACATTTTCTCAGCTCTTAGTAGATTAGCAAAGCTAAGATTTCTCAAAATTAAAATGAGAACCAAAGGGGCTGCTACAGATCTAGTAACCCTTGCTTTGGGGAGAGAACTGCATAGCTGGGGAACAGTGCTGTCAAGAAATCTCCATCAGAGGTAGGTGCTGGGAGGAAGGATTTCAAGCTGGGTGGGCTCTAGGCTTCAGCCTGTTCTCTTGCTTGCCACAGACCTGTTGTGAAATAAGTAGTGTTTCCTACATTCATTGTCCACAGGAAATAAAAAAAGATGAGAGGTGCCAGAAGTGGAATGGAAGACCATTTGTGTGAAGGTGTCAGGAAAACAAGGAATCTGCACACTGGAGTTATGGGGCAAGAGGGTTTAGCCAGCAGCCTTCAACCCAGAGAGAGGTGGGAGAAGTAGAAGAAGTGTTCGGCAAAGTGTGCTGGTTGTTGACAGGAATTTATTTCTTCTAAAATGGAGCAGATTCTCAGGCCTGAAATCTGCCTCTGTAGTCACGGAGACAAGAGATTTTTTATTATTTTTGCTGACCTTTAGGTAAACAAATAATAAATGCTACCACAAGGAAGTACTGTATCACCTTCCTCTTAAATTATCTGATAGAATACTTTGTTTGGAGAATCAGGCTCTAAATCTCTTCCTAGTTGCATTAGTTTTACATTTGTATAATTTTTTTACTTCAACAAGGTTGTTTCTGAAATAAAATCTAACTGAATGTAATCAGCTATTAGAGTGAGCAGCTTGCAAACAGTGCCAGTGGGATTCTGAGGGTTTTTTATGTTGATCAGCCAGAGGATCTGGGAAGTAAAGGCATATTTTCTGTAAAAAATGTCTTAAAATAGCTCTTGTACCATCTTACCAGGTTTATGTGAGCCATGGATCCCTATAGAGAAGGATATTGCTTGATTTTTCGTGGGACGAAGTAAGATGGTATCACCATTGGCACTACACATGGGAGGGATCCTCTTTATCAAACAGCATGCTTAATCATACTGAATCCTTAGAAATTATTTAAAATATCCTTTAGTCTTAAAAAATGAATTGATATTGAAAAATGGGCAACAGCCCCATTTCAAGGGCATTCCCTTGGACATCATAGGTTTCTGTGTTAAAATCCATGAGTATTTGACTAAAAAGTCAGGCTGTGGGTGAGATTTCTTGAAACAGGAGCAGATAGTTGTGCTGAGGGACAGGGAAATAGACGCTTCTTCATCAATTCTGGATCATGATGTGAAGCTCAGTGAGTAAAATGGCCTCTTGATTCCAGCTGCTGGCCTCACTCCCTGCTGTGGATGGACATTTCATCCCCAACACCACTCAGCCTGTTTACAAAATGATGAAGAGTAAATCCTGTTTGGAATGGAGGATTAATATAGTCAAGGGGTTGCAGTGAACAGAGAGGGTGTGCACATATCTGTCTTGTTTCATGCTGCAAACCATCACCACAATGTCTGAGTAATGCACCTGCTGGATGAGGAATTGCCAGTTTCTGGCAAATTCAGCAGAGGTGTTAATCACTTTGCTTTTGGGGTTATAAAACACAGATCACACACATACCTGCTTGAAGTTTGGTAGCTAATTTTAGATTTCTCTGTTTGAAAGTTCTTTTTAGTATTTTTTGTGGGCAACCTGGGCAAGCAAGGAGATGTTTTAGTCTTGGAAGAGATTAACAGTATTTGATAGAGAGTTATGTTCTAGCTTTTTCTGACCATCTTTAGAAATGCTTTTCATAGCTGACATCCTCAGCAGACATGTACACGGGCGAAGTCTAGAACTAGGAAGGATCTTATACAGCAAGTGGATTCATCCTGAGAGGCAAGTGACAGACTTATTTTAGAAGGCAGATTCCTTCCTCAGGGTTTCTGCAAGGATGGGGAAGTTTTCAAAAGGAGCTGTGCTCTTGGGCTGCTGGGTCAGCACGTCCTCAGGCTGCTCTGCTTAGGCCCTGTTCCCAGCTGGCATATCCCTCTCAGTGGGTGCTGAGAGAGGTCTCAGTTCCTTTTCAGGCTGAAGTCCCCTCCCTGGGTGAATTTTTCCACTTTTGAGGGCCACTTCTACTTTAATCAACTGAA
Organism: Dryoscopus gambensis; assembly: GCA_013389985.1. Taxonomy (NCBI): domain Eukaryota; kingdom Metazoa; phylum Chordata; class Aves; order Passeriformes; family Malaconotidae; genus Dryoscopus; species Dryoscopus gambensis. The sequence goes on from WEIT01031373.1 coordinate 98,448, forward strand.
AGTTGTGTTCCTTTGCACCATTAGGCATCTGTGTTCTTCCTCCCAAGAGGACAGTTATTTTGTCAAAAAAAGAGATGGAAGTTGTTTATCTGCAGAGCTCTTTGGCCAAGTCCCACCTCTGAATTGTAGAATTGTTATTTGGAAGGAAAAGGAAACCCTGAGAGCCAGGTTAGGATGCAGATTGCCTTCATGTGTTCCAAGGCTTGAGGAAATGATCTGCAGAGGGAGCTGGGAGCCTGAGAGCAGCCCTCCAAAAAGTCAAAATATTGGATGGAGATATGCACACAAATAGGGAAAGGCTGGGCCATAGCTCTTGTCCCTCGCTGGAGCTGAGAGATCTACCTCTAGGCAGTACATCAGCAGCCTCTGCTCATCCAGGAGCCCTGCTCTCCTTGCTGGAGGTTGTTATCCAGCTGAGAGGGGCTCCCTGCTTGTGGTTGTGCAGTCCCTTCCTTGTGAGACTCTTGGCAGCTCACAAGTCCCATCTCCTGGGTGGCTTTGCTGGTCTAAGAGCCTCCTGGTCTTAGATGTTTCCACCCCTTCGTAGTGACAGTGACACCAGGAGTGCAGGATTCAAGGGTCAGGAGGAGCAATAGATAAGATGAGAATAGGCTAAGAAGGTCCTTAAAAACACAAATGAATGTGTCACATCACAGGGAATAGGCTGTGAATAGTGCAGAGATGTGCCCAGTCACAAACATGGACTAGGAAGTGTGCTTTGCCGGAGCGTGAGGGAATGAAAATGGCCAGAGAGGAGGAGATTGCAGTAACTGAAACAGCATGTTTGTTACTCTTCCCTTCTCTTTATTTGATTCCTGACTGCTCCCCTGAGCAGGGTCTCCCAGACAGCCCAAATGGAAACACAGGTCTTTGGAAACTGTGACCTGCAGTCACCACATGGCATGGCTGGTGCAAACAGCAGCCACAGAGATGACCTGTGTGTGTGAGACAGCTGCCACCGGGAAGAAAAGAGCTCTCCACCTTCAGGTGGGCTTCTGACAAAGAGTAAATGGATGGGGGGGAAGCAGCTGAAAGCAGAGGAGAAATAAGACATAAAAACAAAACAAGAAATGCAGACAAAACAGGAGACACTGAGTAACAATTAGACTAATGTGAGATTAAGTGTTTTTACTGTTCACGCTGCGTGATTAAGTACTATGAGATTTGACAACTCTGATTATCTACTCAGAAGTGTATTCATGTCTGTCAAAAGCAAAATGACACATTAGAAACAGAGGCTCACCTGCCCCACCTGTATCTGGTATGGAGTTTGCAAAGCATAGTTCAGCAGTTTATTAATCAAAATTATAACATTGAATTGTGTCTGAACTGAGCACATGCATGACTGATGCAGTATTAAGTGCTCAGCAGATTTTGTACATTGGATGTCGACAGTGTTACTTCACTGGTATTATAGGCCTGGCTTCAGGGCACTGAAACCTGTCTGCCCCATGGGGAATCTGCTTGACTCTTTCACTGTGGTGTTGCCAGAACCAGTTCAGAGGTCTGACAGCAGCATGGTGTGGACCAGCTCAGGTGTGAACAAAGATACAAGGTTTGGTTATCTTATCCTCTAAATGTCTGCAAGAGTGTGTCCTTGGAGTAAGAACTGACACCTTCCTGCCCATTCCAACTGACTGGTTCCACTTGGTTATACCTTTCAGAAAGATAAATAAGGTGTCAGAGCTCATACTCATCGATTCCTTGGTGTCTGGTGTCTCTGGAGGCTTCTGGCTGGTTTCTTGGCTGTAAGTTTGTGCCTCTCAACGTGCCCATTAGTTGGTGTGAAGTCACTCATGGAAGCCCACATGTATTTTGGGCATATAGATTTATGTTTGTTTTCCCCTAAACATTTCCAAAGTATTTTTCACAGTGTTTGCTGGTAGCTGGTGCCAGCCTGCAGCCTGAGCATGTTTCCATGCTAACTCCAGCTCCCTTTGAAATCCTTGAACAAATTCCACTGGCTTTGCAAACTGTGGATTTCAGTCCTAGGTCAAAGGTGGATTTTTTTGAAGTGCGAAAACAGTGTTTCCAGTCATCCTTCAGAGCTATGTGAGTGGGGAGAAATGTACATTTTTCTGTGTGCTTGGTTTGAAGTTCATGGTTTCATAATGAAAAATGGCTGAAGTTAGAAGGTTAATGGAAACTCAGAGCCACGGCATTAACTCAGCAGGTAGCTTCCTCCCTCTTACCATCCTATTGAGAGCACACAAATGCCCTTCTGGCTGGAGGAAATAATTATTTGCATCAAATATGTTGTTATTTTAAAATCCCACCAGAACACAGAGTAACTTCATAATGCAGTAATTCACAGGTTGAAGTATAACTAGATGGATAGAGCAATAAAATAGGGCAAAAAGACTAGGACAGGATGCTTGTCAGGTTTGTACTCTGATGCAGTGTGGATTTGAACTTCAAGGGGCACTGTGCAGGGGAGTGTGACACATGAGAAGACGCATAATTGATAAGGACCTGTGCAATTCTAGGTTTTAGGCTAAAGCACAAATTAGGAATTGTATAGGAACATCTGTGCCTGCATTTGTGTTGCATTCAGAATTGAGACATTCTCTAAATTTTATTCCAAATCCAGCTCTTTCGAGATCACCAGATCGCAGATGATAAGACCCATGAGACTGTGTAAATTCATCTAGAAATGAACTTCTAACCTCATCAGTTTGTGATGCTAATCACATCACCAGCTACTTTCCCAGCAGTTTCTGCTTATTGTGCTCAGCATCTGTGAAGCACTGATACACTTGCAATTTGTGACAAGACACTGGATTTATTGATGCCACATAAAGCTGAGGTAATGATAAAAAAGAGAAGGGGCTGATGACTGTTTCATGATGTATCATAAATGAATGCATCACTCCAATTAAGCAGACAAGAGGCAGGAGTGAGTGCTATAAAATCACACCCCTTGCTTTGTAATTCCTTTTTTTTCCTGGGAGAAGCCAGGCATTAGGTTGCCTCAAAGGCAGAGCTGGAGAATGCCTTCTCCCCACACACATGCTCCATGCAGCTCAAAATTGAGAAACAAGATGTGTTTGTTGTCCTAGGGGTCCTTAAGCATCATCCTGACAAGCTTTATTGGCAGATGCTCTTTGAGCAGGATACAGCTTTCATTTATTAATTCAGCTGTATTCATGGGGAGCAACACAGCTTTTAGCAGAGCAGAGAAGGGGATGTTACCAGAATGCCCTGTGTCCATCATCACTAAGGCTGCATTTAATACCATTTATTTCAGTCTTCATCTAATAGCTACCTTTCATTCTAAATACCTTGAATTAATTAGATGTATTGCTTAGGAAAAAATGAGTCACCACGTGTGACTTGTATGTGTGACTTGGCTGCATAAAATATTAGAAATCTATAGAACTGTAGCTTATAAGCCAGTTGGTTAGAAAACATGTTCTTGAATGCCATGAAACAACCCACTTTTTCATACTGATTTCTTCTTAATGACATGAATGAAAACAAGGAATTGACAAAGAGAAATTTGCTATCATTGTCCTTAAAAGTACATTTATTAACTCTTGCTTTCAAAGTATTTTTATTCCCATTTCTTCTTCATCATGACTTGCAAAAAGTCAGTGGGTAGTGGTAAAACGTAGCTAGAATAATGGAAAAATAACCACATGTCATTGCAATATTGCTCTTTAGCCCTGCTGTTCCCACAGATAGACATGCATTTATTCTACATGAAGGATTTGCTGTCTTTTAACACTAATTGCTGCTTATGACATTAATATTGTGCTTGTTGCTGTCTGAAATATTGGTATTGTTAACCTCCATGCTCTGCTGCAGGACAGTGCCACAGTGCCATATTTAAAATACATAAATTCTTTCTGCAGTGGTTATTAGGGATTTAAAACCATGGAAAGATTGCAGTCTTCCAGCCCTTCGGTGCCTGTATCACCCTTACAAATCTTTAAAAAATATATTTTTAATATATTTAGCTATCTGAAGATACCCAGGAGGAATTTTGAAAGCACTTTGATGCTTAGTTACTGTAGGAAGTTACTTGCATCATATGGTACCTAATAATCTTTAGAAGTCTGGTCCTTGGCTACTAAGTGGGTGTTTTTAAAAATTATACTTCCATGCCATAAGAAAAGAGGGAGCTGCAGCTTCAAGTCCGCTTTTCTGGACAAGTGGCTGCAAGCATAGAGCTGGCTTGTGGTTTAAGCTCCCCTGTTACCTCTCCAAAGGCACTCTGGAGACATTGTGAATCCGGGTTTCTCTCTCCTAATAATAGAAACCTATACATAGGGTCCCTATGCTCCACACTGATACATGTAGCAGGAATAAATGAACTTCACTATTTAATTTTTAATTAGACTGCCTCTATGATATCCTTTGTAAAACTGAGGAGATTAAGCTTCTCAAACTTATTCTCACCTGGTTAAAAACCAATTAGCTGTTAGACGCAAGAAAAATGCATCCTTATTAACAAGGATTTCTGCTAATTATATTGTTCTGGTTAAATTACTTTTCTACCACTTGGTATACTGAGTTCAAGTCTACTTTGGACTCTACAGTGATGCTGCCAAGACATGAATCCAGCCACGTGAGACCCCTAGCAGTCTTGCCTGATTAAAGATTCTAAGATTTGGCACAGCTGAATTGTTCCATGATTAATTCTGCCCACTGCTGGGAGGTTTTTTTTCCTGTTCTCTCCCTCTGCTTCTTTCCTGGAGACCACATGCAAAGCAAACCCAATGGCAGTGGAAGTAGAAGACGTATTTTTGTCCCTAGTATCTGGGAAGATTGAAAATAAACCAGGCTTGAACATCAGTAGCCTTCACTTCAGCTTTGAAGGTTCAGTTATGGAGGGCTGGAGCCGTGTTCTCCTCTCTCACTTCCCAGCTGTGCAGTGGAGCAGTGCCGGGACTTCCAGGAGTCCCACTGCTTTCGCAGGTGTCAGGAGAAGTGGAACTGCCTTTGAGTTTGGTTTTCTACGCTCTGTGATTGAGGACAGTAACTCATAATGAACGTGGAGTGGCACGGTCTGTCCTCTGAGATCAATCCCCCGCTGTGCAGAGCTTTCCCACTTACTCTTTTATGGTACAGGGTGCCTGTGACTCACCCGAGGGCTATTGGCACTTCCCACAGGCAACTGGGGGAGCAGTCTTCTGTGTAGGAGTGTCCTAATACAGTGATGATGAAATGTGGAAACCTGCCTAGCCTCTAACTTTTCCTTCTGTCTCAGTAAATAAAATAAATTGGCTTCCCAGTAAGCCGGTGGGAAGGAGGGGTTTTTCTGACAGGTTGCTGCTGATGAGTTTGTCATGTGGCTTGTCCCGGCAGATCGAGTACTTGAGTCAGAGCCACTGCCTGGATGCCAGCTAAGGATAGCCCAGGAGCCCCAGCAGAGCTGAGCTCCAGCATCCCAGTCTGCCAGGCTTCCCTGCTCCCTGGCCGTGTGGCCCTGGGCCAGCCAGGAGGGCAGGGTGCAGGCAAGCACGGCTGATGCACAGTGGCCCCAGTGACACAAATACATCGAGACCTGATCAAGACTCAAACCCACACCTGCTAGGAGAAGCAAAGTGGTTATTATTGTACCCCCTGCACACAAAGGGTCTCCAACCCATTTTGGAGGGCATTTGGAGTTCCTCACTGTAGGAGACACCTGCAGCTGGGCAAGTGTGACACTGTTGGCCGCTGGCATGGCATTGAGGAACTATAATCTGCTTTAATTGTCACATGCACACCCAGTCTGATGAGACTCAATCAAAGCTTGTGATTTTCTCAGCTGCCCAGCAACAACTGGCAGAGCTGAGCATGCTGAGCACAACTCAGCTTCACTGGGGGACAAGAAATTTATGTTCAGGATGTCATTTGTGCTTGGTTGCCCATTTTCTTTTCTGCTTCTCTTGTGGAGAAAATGTGGTTTTGAGGCATAAACCTCTTTGAATGTGACTGTAGAGCATAGCCCTGCTTCCTGCTGTGAGGCAAAGTGTCTTTTTGGTTACATCAGTGTTTTCTGAGTACATAAACTTTCTCTGCCTTTGTGCTGTTACTTGTCCTTATCAGCAGCAGTTCAGCTCCACCTCACCCCTATGTATTAGCTTTCAGGGTAACCCAATAGATGAAGATGCTGTAAAAGTCGCAGCCAGGAGTCCCAGCTCTGTCACATCTGGGTGACAGCTACATTTGTTCCCCATATGGTGGAATGAAACACCTGGTTTTGTTGTATCTTTCAACTCTGTACTTGTCTGAATAGGCATTTTTCCATGTTCCTGTGTAACTTACCTGTGCAGGTGCGTGGGTGTTATAGCATTCACCCTTCATTAATATGTATTCAAACCAGTGAAGGAGATAATTGTAGACAACACCCCAGTGTCTGTGTCAAATGGGTATTTCACGGATGGCAGGGCTTTCTTTTCAGAGGTGCAGTGTCTCTTGCCAGGTTTCGGATAGAACTGAGTATATGTGTACACACTGCACTCATCTGAGAGCCAGGAGGCCACACAAAGTGTTACACCAGTTATTCAGCTCTTCATTCACTGGAAACTACTAAGATCTCCTCCTTTTGTGAGGCAGTGTACAAGGATAGTTGCTCTGAGTGCAGCCAGATCACCCTTCCGAGAGTGTCAGTCTTCCTGTTTTTCAGGGGTTTTGCCAACAGAGGCTGCTTTTATGTTCTTGAAACACCTCCAGAGCAACCCACCTCGGCCCAGGAGCTGCTCACCACCTTTAACTGCACGTGGCTCCTCAGTCTCCCAGGCGAGGGAGTGGGAATCAGCCCTAATTACTGGCTGCACATGTAAATCCAAAGTCCTCCACACTGCAAAAACAGGGCTGCTGCTAAGAACTAAAGGATGGTACACTGGTTTTGTCTGAGATAAATCCTTGCAGACACTGCTTCTGTCTTTTTCACCTTTAATGATTAATTCATCATTAATATTTGTTTTGATGCGTTTCACATTAAACGGCCTGGAGGTTTTTGCTCAAGCTTTGCAAGCCTTTTTGATTGCTGCCAGTTGGGATCCTCTGACTGGAAACTGTCATTCTCATGGTTTGGTCTGCTTCTTGTGGAAATCAGGGATATTCCTGAAATGGCACTGACATGGTGATATTCCTGTTCTTGAATGGCCTGCCAGATCTGCTGCAGGAATACAAGCATTCCAGAAGGTTATTTGTACCTAGTCTTCCCACTAGAGTTGCAAGTTTTAGTAATAGAAGACCCAGAGCTTGAATTTCTTTCCCTTGAACGGCTGCTGAGCAGCATTCACCTGAAAATGCTTGAGCACAAGGTCAGCACCTAACTCCTGTGTGTGATCCAGGAATCACTCATGATTATTCTCAAAGTACCTATATTAATTTATTATGTCTGTGGGGGGTTATAAAGTTCCACTGGTGCCTGGCAAAAACCCATGAATGTGTCCTGGAAACATTCAGCTTTTGTCTGAGCTCCGTTGTGATCTCAGTAGGAAGTATAACATGAGGCAGGGCAGGGATCAGAAATTGCAAGGTCTGTGTGGGTATGTTTTGTCACAGCCAGTTAGTGCTACAGATGATTAACTCCACAGCTCAGGTTTCTAGCTGTAGAATGTCTCCAGCTTGACTTTATCACTGTGAAATCTCATGAGAACATTTTATGCACGTGGTATATAAGGCTGGGATTTGTTATAGAAGACGTGCAGTGCTAGGGAAGAAAGGCCATTTAAATCGATGGAAATATTTCTGGCTCTTCACTCCTGAGTAACAGGAGGTTATAGAGGTGATGGGTAGGATCTGGAAAATGAAATGGAGGGGGGTCAATAATCATGAGACAAAGTGTCCTGACACTTCCCTGTCCTTTCTCCTCTGTGTGGGTCCCAGAGAAGGCAGCTGCACTGACAGCAGAATCACTCAGCATCCTGCTAGGACGCTGGATCAGGACAAATCCCATCCTGGCCCATTGCTTTGCATACAGAAAATTACATGCCTAATTGAAGTGTTAAATCGTGAAAAAACTAAACTGGAAACCATGTTTTTTTAAAGTAATTTAAATTGAAAGTCATCACCATCTTCTAAGGCTAATAGAAGTAGGTCTTTGGTGGGCACCTCTCCTGAATTTTGACTGTTCCTACTTCCTTCAGACACCTGCTCTGAGCCACTTGCTGCTTGCTACCAAGACTGGAGCTTTTTGTCACAGTCTTCTCTTCAGTCACAGCTGAGGGAAGGTTATGAAGTGACTCATCCCCTCATGTTTACCTTTGCATACCATCTTCTAGGGCATCTAGAGTCTTTCTCTTCTAGCTGGTTTTTCAAAGCAGACCAAATTAACCTGACAGAAGCATGGAGATCTTAAAAATACTAGTGAAGATAATAATTTTCTTCCTGTGTTGTGAGCAGTCTATGTTTTGAAGCCCCCATGTGACCACAAAGTTCAACTCCTTGTCCTTCCAGCCACAGAGATTTAACTAATTTGGCCAGGCAGTCAGCATATGGGCACTGAACCATCTGGCTTTGAGCTGGAATTAGCTCTCCATTGCCCAGTCGTTAGATCAAGCAAGGCAAGATGTGTAATGTGGATGGGAACAAAAGGTATCATGGTGGTATGAGATCAGAGGAGGTCAAAAAACACTGTCTGGCATGGGGACATAGCACCATTTCTGTGTTTCAGCACATAAAAATGAGCTCTCTTTTATTTTTAATGCAAGGGAGTATTCAATACTGAATCCAGTAAACCTCCTCCAGCTCTTTGCAATAGGCAATTAAGGATATAACCTCAAAAAACGCCAGCAGTCTAAGTGTAGCAGGAGAGAAAAAACCAGATGTTTTGGCTTTCCAGACTCTGTAGAGCCACCTTTGCTGAGCAACTGAGATCTGCCTGGTTTTGTTCACGTCTCTGCTCTGTGTCTGAGCCAAGGCTTCTTTAAGTTTCACGTTATTTGCATGTGTGTTTGTGAGTTAGAGGGAGACTGCTGCCCTGAGATGGTGGGGACCAAAGGCCTTTCTGCAGCCACAGAAGCTGTCACCACTGCTGGACCACGTTCTTGTTGGCTGCAGTGGGAGGACATTGTGGGCGATACGAAGCAGTAGAAATTAATGTCAGGGTCATTAAATCTTCCACCTTTCTTCTAAAGCTGTCTCCAGGGTGCCCATTTCAGGGAAAAGTGGTTGACTTGGCGACAACAATCTGGTAGCCTCCTACAATTTGGACCCTTGGAAGTAAACTGGACATGTATGATGTGAGGCACCACACTCTCCTCCCTCCCTTTCATATCCCAAACATGAGCAATAGTGTGGCCAGCAGGACCAGGGCAGTGGCTGTCCCTCTGTATTCAACACTGGTGAGGCTGCACCTCCAATCCTGGGGTTGGTTTTTGGGCGCCTCGTTACAAGAATGGCACTGAGTTAAGGCAGTGCAAGTCCCACGCATAGCATCAGTACTGGAAGGTTTTTTGGGAGCAGGAGTGGTGGGCAGAGCTCTGCTGCAGCCAGCCAGCCATTTCCAGGACAGCCACGAGTTTCCTTCCCCAGACCAACCCGTGCCACTCACTCTGCCCCGTTCCCCTCTTAGCAGAATTGCCATGGTTTCTCCTTGAGATCAGGCTGGCTGGTTCCCATGCATCCTCACATCATTCTGAGCCATCATGAAAATTTTTTGGTAGTTTTCTTTCAAGTGGAAAGCAATCTGATCTGATCGCTCCCTGTGAACATGTGTGAGACTATCCTACTATCTGTTGAAATTACTGACTCATTTCAAACAAATAAGACAGCTGAGCAGAGGTAAGTTTGCAGTGTCCTCCAGAGCAGAAACTGTGATTTAAACACTTCCCTTGGCCAACTGGTGAATTCATCAACCCTCATGCTGCTGGCAAAACTCTCTCCAGGGTACGTGTGGGAATAATGGAACACTGATTCTCAAAGACATTTGGTTACTCAAAGCCACGAATCCTTACAGACTCAGGCTTTGTTAGTTCTGGCTTTCGCAAAATTATTTTTGCTTTCTTGTGGCATTTTACCTGTCACATGTGCTGCTCATGGAGGTGCAGCATTAAATGTCACGTCTTGCAAATGTAACACTGACTTGGAAAGAGTTGTTGTGGGGGGAACCTGCCCTACTTTAGCAGCTCTCGTGTTTGCATAAGGTTTTTGTACAGTATTCTTCTAACTGATCCTGGTTTTCAGGGTTAAATATGATCAATGTTAATGTAAGTGATTCAATCGTGGATTGTAGCTGGGGTGTTTCACATGCTTTCCTGGCAGATCAGCAGCCAAAGCAACAGCAAAATCTGGGTTCTCTGCTTTAGTCAGTGCAGAGTGCAGCCCCTCTAAATAATGATCCACGGCAGCATGCAGCAGGTTTAATGCCAGCACTTTGGCCTCTGGGATGGTCAGGAGCCAGCAGAGATGTACAGAAAGCTCAGTCATGAAAGGATTTAGTTTCCCTTATTGTACTTCACCTTCCAGATTTTAATTCCTTGCTTCTTAAAAGCAATCTCCAGCCAAAACCCATGGAATATATTGATTTTCAGATTTTTTTTGGCAAACATTGAAGTGAGTATTGTCCATTAGAGCTAGATCTGGACCCATGGGGCCTTGTGCACTTCTGGTGGCAGTGAGAAGCACATGATGTCTCTGTGCTAGCCAGGGGCAAGGGAGGATTTTAGCATCACTGGGGTGCCATGCCATGTACTCATCGCCACTCCAGCGCTGCAGCACAGCCCATGTGGCATGATAGGAACTGCCATGCTGGGCCAAATACCATCCCGGTCGAGTCAGGTCTTGGTTCGGGGATGTGTTTCAGCCCCTTTGGAGGCAGATGTTTCTGTGTTTCAGCAGTAGCAGTCAGGGAAAAATGACGATTTCCCTATCAATGCAGTGGCTCCGCAGCAAGCAAAGGGGGCCAGTCTGCGCTTGAGGCTTTGCTGCAGATCAAACACTCTTTCGTTACCCCTTGCTTGCACAGCTGCCATGCCCAGAAAACTCACTTGAAGTCCTTGGTTGCCCAGTTCAGTTTGCTCCTTTAAATCTCGGCTGGCCACGTGTTAAAATACTGCTCAAGTGCAGCATTGCCTTCATTCATTTGTGTTGTTCACACCTTTGTAAGAGCACATGGCAGAATCATAGACTGAAAGTCTGGAGGGGAAGCTTGATAATTTTGCATGGTTGCATCGAGCCCCGAGGTTTTTGTCTGCCTGAGGCACAGCATCCAACCCAGGGCTGCTCTGAACAGGGGGAATCCATCCTTCCTTTTCCTAGTTTCATAGTTTCTTCCTTATACTAAACTTTTCATAGTTTCTTACCGGGGTTAATCCCTCTTCATGTTTTCTTTGTACACTTCAATTTCCCTGATTCTCACTCCTAGATTTATTTTCCTCTTCTTTTTCCCATGGATTGCAGCATCTAATGAGCCTTGTAGGGTGAAAAGTCCTGAGTCTAAAAAAGTATTAGCCTCTCTTTATTTGTGTTTTCATTTCTAGACATCTTCATTCTGTCTAATGGCCTCAGAATATTCCTGAAAGTGAACAAAGCAGTGGTGGCTGGAGGTGGCTCCTGCCCTTTGTGCCACAGATGGAGGAATTATGGGGACACATCGGGATGTGGGACATGCAAGCAGCACATGGGGTTTGCAAGGACGGAGGGGGAGCATCGGGAAAAATACCAAGTGTGATGAAGGGAGGTTGAAAGGGTGGTAAGGGCACTTTTCCTTAGTTCATACCAATTTGTGTAATCAGATCTAATTTGCTTTAAGCAAGTCCATGCTTTGATGTTCACTTTCAGGGCTTTTTTTCTTTTCTGGAAACAAGTAACAGGAACTGCTGTCACCCCAGTTCATGTTCATGTCCCCTCTGCTACAGCCATAATATTGCACCATCACCTACCCCAAAAGCATCAATGAGTTCCTTTTTGCAGAGTTAATCAGGCAGATTTATCTATTGCAGTGTGGGAGCCACATGTTGAGAAGGGAGGAGTCTGGAGAGTGAGGACAGAAGGAAGAAAAGGGCTGCAGAGAATCGGGGTTAAGATTCTGTCACTGAGGTGGGAAGGAGAAGGAATTGAAATAATATGGCCCACTGATTAAGATATTACTCTGGGACTGAGGAATCTTGGCTCTCTCTGCTCCATTCTCTTTTGTGATTACAGAAAAACTTGCCGTTTTTCTGCACAATGCTTCCTCTTCTGGAAAGTGAGAGCAGCACCTTTTAAAATAATAGATCCTCTCAGGTCTTGAGGAGATCAGACAGTCCAGTATTTCTGCAGGGCTGCGTGCAGGCATTTGGAGGCTTAGCAGAATGAATCCTCTGAACCTTTGAGACTCACTTGATGCTCCTAGAGGAGGATAAAAGTGGAGTTAATTAACCCATCCCCAAATCCCTCCTGATCCACAACCAGCAAGAGGCTGCCACTTCACAAGCTTTTCTTGGCTCTTGATGTACCCAAGCATCTCTGCAAAGTGAGAAAGAAGTGAGTGTCTGCCTGTTACTCACATGTCTGGCACTGCTGATCTGCTTGCACAGGAGTGGGACAGATTTGCTCCATCCCCACTGGACTCTGTGGTACCAACAAAACGTTGTGATGGTGCCACACCCGGTTGCCCAAACGCCAGCATATTATTGAAATGAACATTGTTCATCCTCGAAGGATTAATTATTGTGTATAAAGGCTGTAAGTGATTGCTTGCTCATGCTTTAAAGGGAAGAAAGCAGCACATGAATTTCTGTGTGAATTTCTGGAGTGAGTGGCAGAGGAGCTGCTGCTGGCGGCAGTGACCTCTGCTGGGAAGCCCACGCCTGGTCTTGTCCAGCTACAGCAACACAACCCCTACATTTGTCTAAACTGTGGACTTCACCCCAAGTAATCTCCATGTTGCTGATTTTTGAATTTTGAGTTCCATTTTCCTTTTAATAGCTTGTCATTTGAGAGTTCCTCTGAATAGAGAAATGCTGTGCGGCACAAGCTGCTTCATTTTCAAGTGTGCGGTGTGCACTTCGCCAGGGATATGAAACACTGCACAACACCATGATTGAGGCCTTGCTGGTCTTGAGCAGGCTGAGAGAAAGGGGAGAAAAATGCCTCCTCCCCTTCTCATCATGCCCCTGGAGTGCAGCAGCACCAGCAGCTGGGGTAGGCACAGACATCACCTCCCAAGGGGATGTCATGCTCCAAATGCTATCATCCCTAAGAGACATTCCTCTTTGTGTCCTTTGGGTGTGATTCAGCTTCTTCAGCTGTCTTCTCCCAGATTACACTTCGTATTTGCTCTCTTCCCACATGCTCACTTCCTGCATCTGATTTCAGAGGGGGGCAGATGCGCTCAACACACAGGACCCCGCGGGGGTGGGACTAAACCTTTTTTTCCCCCTTCTCTGTAGCACTGAGCAGGTTTATCCGCCCTCCCTGCGAGAGCACAGGGCGCGGTGCCCATTTGGTTTGCAAATCAGGGCGGGGAGAGGGTCTTGCGGCAGCCCCGGCGCTCAGCGTTGCGTCTCTGGTGAGCTCTGCCCTGGCCTCTGCCTCCCTGGCTGTTCGCTGTGGGTGACCAGGTGTGCGATGGTGAGGGGTTGCTGCAGCTGTCCCAGATGGGCTTAGGCTGCTTTGGGGAACCTCTGAGGTTCTCAAAAACAGAAATGCAAAACATTAGTGAAAACCGCACCACAGACTAAACTGGGGGCTTTAAACATTATGGCAGATTGTTTGTGTTAAACTGCCATCGTCCTGATGGTAGGAGGAACACAAAGGGTCATGTGAATGTGTGTGGTGCACAAAGGAAAATGGAAAAATAAATTTATTAATTTTCATTAAAAATTACTAGTTACTTGAAATGTCATTTCTAACATACCTTCAACCAAACTCAACAAGGCAAACCTGCCCTTACCCTATCTAACCCTTAGGGGACCAGGCGCTAGAGCTGCACAACAAAATAAATGCTTCCAAACATATGCTGTGTAAAGCCAAGTGGGTGGTGTATTGCTTTCCTGTTGCAAGTACTAAGAATTTAATTTGGGATGCAGCCTACCTGGAAATTTTGCTAAAGTGTCATGGAATTTTCCAGCCATTAGGATAGAGTGAAGAGCCAAGTCATGTATTTGTTGCTGTAACATCCCACAGTGCATTATATCTGAGTTTGCTTATTGTTGATGTTAAATTTCCTGTGTGTGAAAGTCCTTGCATGAACACAGCTTTTGATGACTGATTATGGGCACAAATTCAGGTCAGTCATAATCTTTCCAGTGAATTCAGAGGAAATTGAATTAGTCTGCATGCTTACAGGAAATATCCTGCTGGGCGCAAGGGACCTTCTGCTCTCCGCATCATCACACAGGTGTTAGGACACTTGTGACCATAAAGGATAAGGTCCTGACACGTGATTAAGCATCTTAATTAAGCTACTTGAACCTAGAAACATGTTGAGAGTTTTGCATTTGCTGACAATGAATGTTTACTTTCCTTCTGAACATACCCATCTGTTGCTTAATGAGTGGCCTGTTCTTAGAATTTTCCATCTTTCTCTTGCTCTTAAAATATTGTCTGGAATTGCTGTAATTAATATCTGCCCTGGGGTTGTACTGGGGTAGTCTCTTAAGGGTTTGCACAAGTTAAATATATCCTTTGCAAATTATTTGTAAACATTTAAGGAGCAAACCCATAGAGGCATTGCTGAAGTAGCTAATTAGGTGTGTGCTCACAGAGATGATTTTTCTCTTTAAAGCTAGTGTTTTGGCAAGGGGCTTGGTGGGAATGGTAAGGATGTAGAAAAGTCATGAAGACTCTTGGAGCTGTTGCACACAGTGCTTAATAATGCTGCGGGGAAATTCAGGCATCGAGACCAGGCTTAACATCAGAGCAGCACGAATTTGGTGGGAAGGAGCATGGGACTGTCATATGGCTGCTGATTCCCTGTGCCAGCTTCTGCACGGGGTCAGATCCCTGCTTCTCTCTGCCAGCCTCCTCCCTGCTTCTGTCACTCCCTTGCACCCTGCAGCAAAGCTGTCCTGAGAAAGCTGTCCTCCGACCAACCACCTTCATTCATCTGACACGGGAACTGTAAACCTCTAATGCCTTAGATACTTGACCCTTAAATATTTTGGCTTCAAAGACGATTGAAAGAAATTTCTCTGAATAATGACTGTGTTCTGGGCTGTGAAGCACTTTGGACTGTTTACTTTTGTTGAAAGGGCCCAAAAGATTATCTAGTTCCAATCCCCCTGCCTTGAGCAGGGACACCTTCCCTTAGATCGGGTTGCTCAGAGCCCCATCCAATCCAGCCTTGAACACTTCCAGGGACGAGGCATCTGCAGCTTCCCTTGGCAACTTCTGCCAGGGCCTCACCACCCTCACAGTAAAGAATTTTTTCCAAATATCTACTCTCTTTCAGTTAAAAGCCATTATCCTTTGTTCTATCACTACATGTCCTTGCAAAAAGTTTATGATGTTGAATAAAACACTGACAAGTAGTGTGTAGCTAAAAACAGCTTTATGTTTTGCAGTCATGTGAAAAAAAGATTAAATCACTGTTTCATCTTATCTTATCTTGTGTTTTTTCAGGATCAAGCATGAAAATATAGTTGCCCTGGAAGACATCTATGAGAGCCCGAACCATTTATATCTGGTCATGCAGTTGTAAGTACTGAACCTAACGAAGTTTTTGTGTCAAAATTGCCAACTCCTCTTGTTCTGAGTTTGTTCTTTAACCCAAAAGATGGGATATGTGAGAGGCATTTGTCTTGTGTGCTACAGACTGCAAAACCCCTGGAGGGTGGTCAAAACCAAATCTCCAGTTGTGATGTGCTGGGTTGTTGTGAAATTGGGAATTAAACTGTTTTATGACTAGTCTCACCCAAATCAAACCAGAGTGGTTTTGTGAGATCACATGAAAAAAAGAGCAGAACAGACAGACAGGGCAGCCAAGTAGATTACAGCTGAGAAGAGCCGGATGTGCCCTAGGGAAGCCTGGAGCATCTGACAGAGGCAGCTCTGGGGTTAAATACCTCAAGGGAAGCCCTGGGGAAAAATGCTGGTCCCTTGTCTATTGGTAAGATCCAGTCATGGTGATGTCCTCAGAAGTTGTTGTGGTGGCATTGTGGGGAGAATAGTGTCCTGTAAATTTTTAGTGTATTTTTTTAGCCCTGCATTTCAGTTCTGAGTGCTGCAAAAGGACTTGCACAGGAACATTAGTGTTGTACAAATTCCAACAAACCAGCTGGGTGTGGGAAGTACCAATTTTGTGATAAGTTGATTTACAAATCCTTGGTTTTGTTTAATCTCTTTTTAAAAATAAATAGATATTATTCCTACTTATTATTAGATTGTTTAATGTAGTGTAACCATCACTTTTATAAAATGCATCCAGCTATTTGGGTTATCTGAGGTGGAGTTCTGTAATCAGAAGGGACACCCAATATACCTTGGTATAAATTTCTGCTTGCTCACTATTCAACACGTACTAGGGAATTATCCTTTCTGTTGTAGCTGTACTTGTAAACCCAGCCAATTAATTTTCCAAAGGTGAGACATTTCGCTGTTCCAGAGGGCGACAGGTTCACTGATGCCCACTGGAGTGAGATACCCAGGAGCTCATCAGCAACTTTTGGAGTGGCAGCTCCAAGCAGTTCCCAGCCCTAACAAAGAGCTGTGCCTTGTGTTACAAGATAGACCAAGAGCACTAAACAATGCAGGGAATAATCCTTCTGCACTTTTTTGGGAAAGGGCTGGGTTATCCCAAGGTGGAGAGGACAAGAAGGCCAGGTACTCACCCTCATTCATCTCTGTGGATGTTACATGAAGGATGGTGCAACCTCTGCACTGCTTCTGAATTTTCATCAACAGTTGGGCTTGGGATCAGTTGGTATCAAGAGTTGGGTGGCAACACTGCAAGGTCCAGGAGGCTCAAAATCCATTCTGCATGCCTCCTTTCATGGATTCCTGTTTGGGAGAAGGCATGTACAGATAATCTCTTGTTTCCAAGGTAACACCAACTTGTTGATACAATAGCTATGAACCATTTGCACAGCATGAGGTATCCTATCTATTTGTTTACATTTCTGCACTGATTATTATTAGATTCCTTGTGGGTTTTTCAGCTTCTCATTTTTGTGTATTTCTCCTAAACAATTTCTCCTAATTTTGTCTACATTTAAAGACTGGGTTCTGTGGAGCAGAAGGGGTTCTGATCAAGCAGCTTTGAGAAAGCCGCATTTCAATTGCAAAAAAGAGGGGATAAAATCAGAGCCACTCAAAGATCAGTATCATGAGCACAAAAAATCTCAAATCCATATGCCCTTCTCCCTGGGTCATTGCTTGCTAAGTAGACTCTAGCTAATACTTCCCAAGGATCATTTTGTGGTGTGGACAGCATTTTCATTGCCAACCTTCCAAGCACTCCTTGCTGTGTTGTGGAAAATTCGCATTACAGCCCCTGAGCATCTCGCAGCACCTCTGTGGGAGAAGGCTTTTGAAGGCGGACCAAGCCTCCCTGTTTATGTCTGTCCTTGAGTGCATCTACTTTTATGTGAAAGCCATGCTTGTTAGCAGGCCAACTTGAAGGATAAATATCACACCTCATTTATTCTGTCAAAGATATGGGCAAGTAAATGTCTCAGTGTCTGTGCTGGAGATGGAAAGAAGGGAGGTTAAGAGGCAGCTGTCCATGTCTATTTGACACTTAATTTGTTCCTGCCAGTGCCCCCTGGGAGCTCTTCCCAGGGTTACGTAGCTGTTGGTGAATCTGCCCTGTGTGTTTCCTGGCATGTTCCTGGGGAAATAAGACCTCTGGCTTTGGTTTCACCACCTTGTTCTCACATTTATTGTGTACAAACCATCACAGAACTGTTCAAACTGACACAATCTTCTTAGTGCAAGGGAGACCAGAAGTCCAGGTTGGAGATTCCTGGATTTGACAACTTGGAATTTCATGTGCTGTCTCAAGGGGTTTGTTCCTTAGAAAGGGCTGGGCTGGGCTATTTTTTCTTCCTTTATTTTCCCAATATGCAAGATATTCCAACCCAGTGCCTCTAAGTTTGGCAAGGTTGTGGACAGCTCCCTGCTGTCTTTCACTCCCAGCAGAATTGCTCAGCTGTCGTGTGAGGTGGTTACTGGTGCAGCTGCAAAGCAGAACACAAATGTAGGATAATCGCTGCCTCTTCTGTGATGACTCTGCCAAAATTTTGCAGGCACTATAGAAAAATACTGCAGAACATTTGTTGTATTTCCATGAGGATGATGTGCTTTCCAACCAAGAAAACATCTGCTCCTTCTCAAGCTTAGATTTCCTTTAGTACTGTTAAGACCTACACAGGCAACAAAGACAAAAACTAAAATGAAACTCTGAAAGTGTCATTCCTTCTGGGTGCTGGGTGAGACTTCCCCAGAGGCTATTGTAGAAGACAGTGGGAAATAAACTGCTTTCAGAAATACTTGTATTGAACTCTTTTGGTGTAAAAGTGAGCTCTGTTAATGAGCAGTTATAGGATTTTTGGTTGCTGTTGGTGCCATTTGGTAAGAATTGCCCTACTGTATCTTCTAAGTGATCTGCCTTATTTTACCTGTCAGTATAGGGAAAGATCTTGATAATCTGTTGTGGTTGGTAATGTCAGATACTAATGTTTCATTAGTATAATCAGCCTCCTTGGGTGTTGATGATTCATTTTCTGCATGCTGGAAAATCATGCATAAAAATGTATTTACATAAACACATGGAATCTTAGAATCATTTAGGTTGGAAAAGGCCTCAAAGATCATTGAGTCCAACCATTAACCTGTCACTGCCAGTCCCACCGCTAAACCATGTCCCCAAGTGCCACATCTACACATCTTCTAAGTACCCCCAGAGATGGTGACTTCACCACTTGCCTGTGCAGCCTGTTCCTCTGCTTGACAACCCTTTCAGTGAAGAAATTTTTCCTAATAATCCAATCTAAACATCTTTTCTGCCTGAGTTTTGCAGGTCCATTTGCAAAGGCTGTTTCTGACTGTGCTGCCTGGGCAGATCAAAAGCAGATTCCCAAGGTTCAGCTCTGACTTCATCTCTATTGTTCACCTGCATTGATGCATGAAGCAGCAAAGTTTGGTTTCCCCAAGACTTTTGTGTAACCTACACTAGTCAAAGCCACAGGAACTGGGGCTGTTGCTTCTCCAAAAGACATGGATGGGGCCATGTTAAAAATTGATTAAGACAGTATTTTCCTTGTTCTCCTTTATTCATCCACATTTGCTTGAATTATATAGCAACTTAATATTTTTGCTATCTCTTCTGCCAAAGTTGATTGAAGTTCATCCAGTGGGTCAGAAATTACTAAGGGATGGCAAGTTGGGATGGAGAGTCATTGCCTCACTGCCTTTGGAAAACAGGCTAAAAATGGGTCTAAAGTGCACCTCCAAAACATATGGAGCAGCCCAGGGTAGTGTGTAGCTAGGTAAGTAATGATCAAAGCTGAAGACCAACCTCGTTTCATTGCAATTTTTTGCAGAGTCAAGACTATTGAAAAATCCAGAGGAATTCCTATTAATATGAGGATCTAGTTAAAGAAAGTGAAAACCCCTAGTGCCTGTCTGGTATAGTGTTCCACCTCTTTGGCGCACCTGTGATCTGATCCCCTTGGCAGGACTCCTTTACCTGGATCCTGTCAGCTGCTGTTTCTGGTTCTCCAAAGAAAACAGAGTATTTTCCCTGTGTGATGTCTTTTGAGGTTTTGGTGTCTTTGCAGGGAACAAGTTTTTAGGGTGAATACCCTGTTTGACCCAACCCTGAAGTACTTCTCCTTACCTTTGCAAAAAAACCCAGCCCAAGCTGAGCTTAAATCCCCAACCTTGAAGTTTTTCCAGCTTGGTCTCTTAACTCTGCTGAATTATTCAGATGATTTCCATCACAGAAAAGCTGAGATGATGGAGGCTCCTTCCTGCCGGGTGCAAGTCACGCACTGAGGAAAGCCCTGCCCACAAGTTTGCAGGCTCAAAGTCCCAGTGTCCCGTTTCTGGTGTTTATCAGCTCTGCCCTGCCACCTTCTAACCCTGCAATGCCTTGGGAGGCAGCTTAAACAGGCAGGTACCCACTGGTGGTAAAATCTGCACAAGTTTTTGCTATTACCAGAACTACTCTGCTTGTGATTTTGCCTTTCAGCTGCGTGTTTTGCTAATAAGTAAGCAGAGTGCTAAGCTGTGATTAAGTGCTGAATTCACTTTGTTTTTTGAAAGCCCAATGCCTGGGTGCACTTTCAGAGCAGCCAAGCATGAGCTGTGTATGTAAGTGACATTTCAATGAAAATATTCAGCCTCCAAGAAAAACAACAGACAATGGAAGGAAGTGTTGTGTTTGCCAGGTTCCTTACGGAGTCTAGCAAGGACTCGGTGTGTTACAAAACAGCGATCCGCACGCCAAGCCGGTATCACATCAGGATGCTAATTAAAGCAAAACACAGATCTGCCACGCCACATTCCTTAGGTGAGGCTTATTCCCCTACTTGGGGGGTTTTGTGTAAGCTTTATGAAGAAGACAGAAAGAAATCTCTCTGCAGTCACAATGGAATTTATATCATAGACCCAAAGAATGGTTTTGGTTGCTTGGGACCTTAAAGATCCAGTTCCAACCCCTGCCCTGGGCAGAGACACCTTCCACTAGACCAAGTTGCTCAAAGCCCCATCCAGCCTGGTCTTAAACACTTCCGGGGATGAGATATCCACAGCTTCTCTGGTCAGCCTGTTCCAGTGCCTTACCAAATGATGATAAAGGTGTACTGGGTTCTTCAGGAGCAGAAAACACCTGTGTCCAAACATCTGAGAGGCCCCTCAGCAGCACTTTTCTCTAAGGATGGTGAGTTTGTTATTATTAGTTGTAGTAATGGCAGTAATGGTAGCGGGAGAAACCACTAGGAATGAAGAGCACTGGAGCTGATGACTGTGTGCCAGGGATTCAGTTTGTTTCATGGTACAGGATGGGACATCAGCTGCATACCCACAGACCCTGCTCTTCTTTGTTTCCAGTACTACTGGCTTGGCTGAGGTGTCTCGAAAGGGTCAGCCCAGTTTAGTGCCGGACATCCATTGAAAATACACTGGATATGGATCAAAAGGCTTGGATCCCCTGCTTCCTGCACCTCCTTGTGCTGCACAGGAATAAGATGTGTAGTAGGCAGATGGATCTCGTGGTTTATTGGCTAGGACGCTTAATGGATGGGCCAGGGAAAGACCTGTTCTCAATTCTTGGTCAAACAAATATGCATGAATTTCACATTAATCAGTTATTGAATAATTTGTACACTTGGTTTTAGTGGGGTTTTTGAGCAAATGCTACATAAAAACTGCACGAAGGCTGATGCACACCTGGGCAAGCCAAGAAGGAGCCTGTGCGGTGCCAAGGGAGCTTTGCTCGGACTTTGTCACAGCTGAGCAGAGACTTAGGGGCTCTAGTTAGGCAAGGCTTCATTTCCTCATAGCTTATGGAGTGAAACACAAGTGATTTGGGCAAAGCGCCCTTTGTGAGTCTGCAGTGGAACAAGATACGGCAATAATTACACCTTGTGTGGAAAAAAGTCTTTTGCTGCGACTGTGGACAAGAGCTGCTCGAACTGGGAGGATTGTACTGCATAGAAGGCACAGTTCTCCAGGGATGGATCCAGCTTTTGAGCAGGGAAAGCAAAGTGGGACAGCAGCAACAGGGTTGAACATGTGTGACACGACTGGGAGCGTCAGACCATGATCGTGGGAGAAGCGCTCAGGAAAATTAATCCTGGGCCCATCACAGCCTTCAGCATGACCATATTGCACACATGGGCCCAAACTGCAGAGCTGGGATGTTGGATTTTGAAATTGCCCTTACTTCTTGGGCATGGGAAATACAGGTTTTGGTTCCAGCCTCTTCCCAGTGCTTAGAGAAGTCAGAGCATGTTCTGTCAGTATAGCTAAAAAAAATTTACACTTTATCAAGAATTCCAACGGCATATTGACTGAACAACACAGGCAACCCTGCTAAAAGGCTAAAGGAGTTGGTCTCAGTGTACTTTAGTACTTTCCCACTTGAGCTTTGCAAGCTGCTGACCACATCATAAACTATCCCTTGGCATCATGCCCCTGGGAACTCAGTAGCAGTTATTAATCCAGCATCAATTTAACATCTTTTCCTTTGTGGAAAAAAAGATTATTCCATCAGTTGGGTTACACTGGTCAGTGTTAAATACGAAGGAGGATCTCCCCTCTTCCAGTGGCTGAGAGGTTATAAGAGGACTAGGAAAGATTAGTGTCAGGGTAGAGATCAGAGCATGGCCAAATTTATTGGTAATAGATTAACAGACCACAGATTGACCACCAGAATGGCTTTTAGACACCTGTAATTGTGTGGATTCTTTGTGATCCTGGAAGTGTGAATGTGCTCGTTGGCTAGGTCTACCTGCCCTCAGCACTTCCGGTTTTTCTTCCTGTTTTTTTTCTGGCTATGGCAGAATTTTTGGTCGCTCCTAGTCCCCATGCCTCCTCCAAACACAGCACCTTTTCCTGGGAATGGCACTGAGCAGCAGTTGTGTTGCTTCCTTTGCTTCAGCTGTGGCTGGGAGCAGACATTTTAGAGTCCCTGGGCAACAGTCCAATCCTCCTACAGCAACAGAGGACTGATGAGAGTCTTCTTCACCTTGGAGACTATAAAAGACTTTCTTGCAATGATTTCCACGTAGAATATTTTGTCACCTTCAACAGGTGTAGACAATTGTCAGTTATAGACAAGTGCAATCCTTGTTCCAAAGCTTGCACTCATTATTGTTACCTTAGTCAAAACATCCCAGTAAGGACTCATTAGCAAGGCAACACTGAGGGTTTGGGGTTTTTTTTAATCAAAGTACCATGCTACTCCTGATGGAGAGTGATTATCTTTTTTCCCTGTAGCCTTGAGAATAAAGAGGTAATGGAGAAAAATTTTCTCATTTTCATTGAACAGACAGCATTATAAGGTTGTTTGCTTTTACAGATATGTGCACAGTTCAGATGAAAATGGATTTTTTCTTTTGAGATATCTATTATTGCAAAGCTGCTGTTGTCAATAAAGAAAACAAGAGGTTTGACCAAAATTCAAAATACACCTTGTTCTAATATGTTAATCTTTAAACTAGTTACAGAAAGATTTGAAAGTCTCATAAATCTGCTTGTTTTCCTATGCTGGTGATTACAAAAAACAAGAACTTTCTGAGGGTTATTTGATGTAATGTTCACTCCCCAGCAAGGGCTGGTACCAAATCCTTCAGGTGACAGTACGTGCCTTGATTGAAATTTTTTTTTTTTTTAAAACAGCAATAGGTTTTGGCATCATCAGCTTGAGTTTCTTCCTTCAGTACAGCAGCAGTTCCCTCACTAATTCCCCGTTTAGTCCTCTTGCAGCTGGGCAGGGGGGTGTATGTGCCTGTATTGTATAGCTTGGTCTGGAACAGGCAATTGATGGGGCAGCAATACATATCTGCCAGCAATCCTGTATAATATCACTGCTTCCCTGAGAGCAGGAGTGAGGCTTTTCTCTCCAAACAGCAGGAAGGTGGCTATTTAGAGACCTAGCAATTTTCTTTCCATTTTGTTTGCTTTGGATAAGCATCTCCTTCCTTTCATGCTTTGCCCAGAAGTTTCATTGCTAGTTACTTGATGTTCACGTAGTCACTGAATGAGTCTTTTAGGTTTAGTTCTGCTTCTCTCAGTTCCTGGTAATTTACACTGTGGTGCACCAAAGTCAATTAAGTAGCTGGTGTTTAATTCAGGTGGAAGGGGCTTTGCAGCAAGGCATATAATACATGTTAAATCCATAAATGCCACAGTGTGAGAATTCATTATGATACAGTAGGATCTCTCTCAGGCACGACATTGAGTCATTCTGATTAAACGGTTGCACTCATTTAAACAGAAAAGGCCTTTCATAACAACCTGGAAAGCTTTGAAGTGAAATAACACGGCATTGAAGCAAGATGCAAAATGAACGTGGGCGTTCCCAAGTCCGTTCTTTTACGTGGAAAACATCATTAAATGTTTGCTTCTGGAGGAAGGTTGTACAGGCTGTGGGAAAGGAATGGTAGGAAGCTGACAAGTGTTACGTGTCAGTGTGTTCCAGAAGACATTCCCTGATTTTGTGGCAGAAAAATAGGCTCGATTTCCCAAGCATGCTCATGCCTCAGCTCCAGCCTCTGTTCTAGGTTGTGCAGTCAGGTAGGTGACACTGGCCAGGAGTCTGTAAGTGACTCCAGAGTCAATGCTGGGCTAACTTGCGGGTACGCGTGCATTGTATTACCCAGAGTCTCTGTGTACAACTTCTAGAAGAACCCACTAAGCAGGTGATGATGGAGCAGCATCATCCCATTCGTATTCACACTGAAAGAAAAGATCTCTAACTAAACCTTTTGTCTATATTTCCCCCAAAACTCTACGTAGGGTGTATTTTTAAAGCCAGGCTGATTCCTACAGATTTCTGTGGCTGGCTGGGGGTCATGGCCTTAAACAGGAGAGTGTAAAACCTAGAATTTTTAGTGGAAATACAGGCTGCTGTTTGAAACCCTGTTTTGACTTCCTTTTGCAGTACTGTGGTTATCTCCTCTTACAGAAACTATTTTCATAGGACTGCAGAAGTACTTGCCATAGGTTTCTGCTTTAAACATCGTCCCTGGAAAATTATTCAGTGGAAAATGAATGTGGAGGATTTTGTGTTTTTCTTTTTTTTTCCCCCTGAAACAGTGGTTAGGTCTGCTGTAGCCAAACTTTTTCTTTTTAAAGCATTTTATAGAAAAAGAAAATACTGTTCCTGGTGAAGCCTTTCTTTGATGCATTTATAGAACATGTGCTTATTTCATTCTGATTCATGCCACATGGTTATATCTTAGCTTGTAAAGGCCATTTTTTTCTCTTAAATTGGAGGAAGAGTGTGTTCAGAGACCCAAGTATTTATGTCATCTTTTCCCTTCTCCAAGACAAAATTCCTGTTTGGGGCTGTGTGATCCTGGCTTAGCTGCAACAGGCTTTCTCTACTAGTTCTGATGATGGTAGGAGTTCAGTGTTTATTCTGTCTGATTGTTCTGTTGGCAAGGAGCATCTAACCATTCTGTAATTCTATTTTCTTCGTCCCTAGTTGATGATACTCTAAGGAGCACTGATATCCTTGAGTGAGATGTAGTGGAGCCTTTAAATGTCCATATGTCCCTGAGGAAAGGAGATACCATTCTCCAAAATGCATTGTAAAGAAAGAGTCAGAAATACAGTTTGAAATCCACTGAAAAAGAGCTGAGATTTTAAGACCTACATTAGCATAAACAGAGGCAGCATTACTGAAAACTGGGCTTGGCATCTGTAATATTAAAAATCAGGTAGAAAATTAAAATTCATGCAACTGTTTTTCTCTGCCGTAGGGTTTTTACCATGAAAACTTTGCTGTAAGTCTCTTGCAGCTCCAGCAAAGCAGTTACTCCTTTAGGAGGAAACAGACCTAAGCATCCATTCTGTCATGACTATGATCCTCCTTGTCGTGAGGTTGTGTCAGGTATACTCAGTCCTGAAGTTCATGGTCGCCCTGCTGCAAAACATTACCCAG
This sequence comes from Dryoscopus gambensis, assembly GCA_013389985.1. NCBI lineage: Eukaryota > Metazoa > Chordata > Aves > Passeriformes > Malaconotidae > Dryoscopus > Dryoscopus gambensis. Next base: position 123,925 of record WEIT01031373.1, read on the forward strand.
TGCCCTGGCACAGGAGAGGTGTAACCATAATTAAGCAATGCTGAGCAGAGAGGAGAGAAATTACCTTGCTGTGATTGCTCACCAGGCTTACCTGCAGGAATATTTATCTTGCTGCAGCCCGGGGTCTCTCCTGTCCATTAAGGCTTGTTTTCCTGTAAGCATGGGGCAGGACCACTTGCAGAAAGTGCTTCTGACATTTTGCTTCTTGGGGCTGAAAACTCCCTGCCAGAAACTTTTAAATCTGCTCTTTTCAGATGCTTTTGGAGCTGGATTTGCTATAGAGAGGTTTTGCTTCCCATTGGTGCCGTCCTGCCTTATCGGAAGGGTGGTGAGGGAAATGTAGGTTAGCTCTCTGTCACTGAAGATTGTGTCACCGGCTGAAATGTATTTTAAAAGGCAAATTTCCTAGGGAAAGGCATTTTATTTTGCACTCTCTTCCTCCACAGCTTAACGTGGTTGCAGCAGGAATCCCTTTCCTTGCTTTTGACATGTGACCACTGTCAGAAGAGCCATGGCAGCTCCTGGAAACGACATGTGGGAACATTTTGGAGAAAGACCATTTCCTCTAATGTGTATGGGCATTTATTTTATAATGGAATGGAAGCAAGGAGGGCTTGTGACTTGCAGGAGTGCTCATGCCTACAGATGGGAGCAGGCAGGGTTGCTGCTGGAAGCATTTCACACCAAGATGGAGAGAGCTGCTTTTGAACAGTCTCTCCTTTAATCCTGGTCCCATCTGAGCTGAGTTAACTCAAGAAATTTGCTGCTGTGTTCATGGCTGTGTATGTTTGAAAGTTCCGAGCAAAAAGGCAAAAGTTTGCACTACACCACAGGTAAAAACGTGGGAAGGAAAGGAAAAATAGCAAAATAACTGATGAGCTGCTGTCTGTTAGCTGAAAGTCTAGAGCTTCTCTGTGGCCTGAATTTCCTTGGAGCATGCTGTGAAATGTGGCCAGGTGATAGTCACATAATAGATTTTCACCTGTGGCTGAGCTTTCCTGAGCACATGCCTGCTCTCAGCCCACTCCACTTGGCGTGGGTCTTCATCCAAGGGGTTCTTCCTGCACCAGGTGTGTCAGGGCTAGTGGCAGAAGAGACAGCTCACAGCTCAAAAGAGGAGGAGGGAAAAGCAGAAGCTGAGCCATATGGAAGAGAAAGTAGAAGCAGACACAGCATCTCAGTGGTAGGTGCTCATTAGGCTGTCTCTGATGTGCTGGGAAGACTGAGTTTATCCTGCTAAAGGAATTCTAATAGTCTTCCTTAAGCTGGAAAATGTAGCAGAGTGGGTAAAGCTACAGGTCTTTTTAGATATGGAAAAATGTTCTAGCCTGTTTACCAGCACTGTGTAACAGGAACCAGTGGCTGCTGCTCTTGAAGTCTTGTAAGGATGTTTTTGTGGTTGGAGCACACAGATCTGAAAATCTGCGAGTTCTTGTCTTAAGCTGCCATAGATTGATGTTGTGATCTCAGATCAGTTTGTCTTTTAATTTCCCTGCTTGCAGAAAGAGAGTACCTTCCTAATTAATTCTGGGTAAGATTAATTGGAGTTTTGTTTGTTTTGGTTTTTTTTCTTGAGTCAGTGCTGCCCTTCATGGAATAAGTTGTTAAAAGAAGTAAGAGTACTGGAGTCTGGCCTCTGGAGTCGTTCACTGAGGAGCACTGTGATCCCTCTGTGTAAAAGTGAATGGACTTGCTTGCTGGGACCTACTGACTGTTTTGAAAACATATTCAGGCATGCCTTGATCCCCTCTAGTGTTGCCCTACAACTTCATGCTCTGCAGAAGCTGTGCAGTGGCTTTATCCCTCCATCCCATCCATGTCTGTGCAGAAACCTACACAGAACAGAACCCAGGCTGTCTGGTGACTCAGTGTAACAGCATGACTGGTGATGGCCATCATCATTGCATGGATTTATTTATCCCTAGGATGTAGGTATGTGGAAATCTCAAGCGGCAGACATATGACATCCAGAGTTAAAAATCCACTTACATAAAGCCAGGATTTCACCTACTGTGCTTAGATGTGGGGGCAGCCAAATGCATCATACCATCAATGGAGGGGAACAAAAAGAGTCATCAGTTAAAACTTGATAAGGGAGAGCTATAAAGCAGCAGCTTAAACCCAGGCTGCCTAGAAACTGAACAGCAGTATCCTGAATTTTAATATCCATTTCTTTGTGCTGCAGGTAGGTGAAAGTGGTTCTTGCAGACGTGGGGATGTAGGAGCAATGTGCCAAAGCTCATGGTATGGGGGGCTCCAGCAGCTCTGCTCGTGCTCCCCCTGTGCAGTGTGACTGGATCTCTGTGGAGGCAAGGTGTGGTCCGTGATTTGGGAATCCCCAGTGTGCCCAGGTGCCCTCCAGCTCAGAAGGAGTGTCATACTTGTGTCATACCCCCCAACCCTGCTGTGAAAGTTGTCTGGGTGTGCTTGGGCATCGTATTCCCACTCTGGGGGTGGTTATGAATGATCTTTTTGACTCCATCTCTACCAGTAAATACAAAAGGTGTGTGTTGGTGCTATCCATTGAGCTGTGTGGAGGCACTGGCCAGGAGGATGGGTGGCTCGGGGTGAACCAGCTCAGGGGAGCATGCCATCAATGCTGTCAGAGTGGGCAGTTGTGGGGCAGTGTCCTGTTTCTGTTCAGGGACAGCTTCCAGGCCTCTGCTCCTCCTTTGGGGAGTGGAAATAACAGCCTTTTCTGCCACATGTGGATGCTGTGAGTATAAATGTGTTAAACTCTATGAAGTTTTGAGATAATAATATCAGTTTAGGCATGTAAGTGCCTCAGACAAATATATTGTGCAAACACCAAGTGGATTAAAGTACAACTTCTGGCGCAGTGATATTGCTTAAAGGCTGGTTTAGTTCCATTTCAAAGGATTTCTCAAAATAAATTGTCTGAATCCTGCTCCCTGTTTGCAAAAAACATGGACACTGTCACCAGAAAGCCATTAAAAAAGAAAAGCAAAGCCTCTAAAAGCTTTCTCCTGGTTTGAATTTTTAGATTGCAGAGTGGGAACACATCAGTTTATCCATTAGGCATTGGTCTGGCACCACTCTCTATCACCCTGAGGCACAAATCACTGCATCCAAGAGCTCCTTCTGGTGCGCTCTTTTCAGAGCTTTCTGACACAATTCAAACATCAGCCTGTCCACAGCCTCACCACTGGCATGAACACGAAGGTCTTAGAAGTGGTTTGCAGAGTTGTATCCTGCCAGGTAACTCCCACCTGCGGATGCCAGCCCTTATTTAGCCACAAGTACCTGTGCTTGGTGAGTCAGTCTCTCCCAAGGGCAGGACAAGGAGAAGAAAAAATGGGAGAGGGAACCCGAGCTGGCAGCAAGAGAATTGACTCTATGGCAGGAGAATTGACATAGGTTTGAGACACTGTCTTGTGTACCCTCAGTCATGCGTATAGCATGCCACGTGGCTGTGAATGCTAAATTTACTTCCTTGCTGTTTACTTAATCTATAGCCTCTTGGTAGTAAATTATATTCATTGCCTCCAGTTCCTGTTCTTGTTGAAGAGTTATTTGCAAGGCAAAGGAAATACGTACTGGTTTTATTCTGTTTGGACTTTGCATAAAATAGTCCTTTTTTTTCAGTCTGAAGACACAAGTGCCCTTTAGAATGAGAATATTAGCACTGTGTTTAGAAAAAAACATTTTCTTTCCGAAGTCATACTTCTCATGTAATGACTAATTTTAAGGAATTGGACGTTCTTTATGATTGTCAGAGAAATTCCTAAACCAAAAGGTATCCTACTTCCCTTAATCTTGAATTCTTACTCAGCAGATAGCATCAGATTCCAGGGTAGCTTAGTCTTGCACAGTTAACCTGTGAAGCCTTTGCCCTGTAGAATGCACTGGTACAGAGAGATGCAAAGCCAGTATCGTTTCTTGTAAGGTTTTACTTCCTGCAATATGTTCAGAATTTCTTTTGAAGATTCTAAAATTTTATTTTCTGATGAGTTGTAGAATCACAGAAGGGTTTGAATCAGAAGGGACTTTTTAAAGATCGTCTATTCCAACCACCTCTGCCATTGAGAAGGTACATGTTTCATTAGATCAAGTTGCCGAAATATCCATCCAACCTGACCTTGTGAACACTTCCAGTCTCTTAATTACATGTCTGGATGTGTGGTGGGGACTTTGCCTTGGCTCCCACAGAGAGGCAATGTGATGGTGTCAGGCCACGCAGGGGGTTCCAGCCAAGCTTCTGCAGATGAATCATCTGATGGGTTGTTTTTGAAGGATTGGGCTCTTGCATTTGATTCACCCTCCTTGGCAAGCTGAAAATAGTGTGCATTGTTCTCATAATCCTTAGCAACTTGAAAACTTCATGAGTTGAATACATTTTAATCTTTACCTACGGCAAGAAAATAGGCTAATTTGGTTATTCCTGCAGTTCCTTAGCTAATGCTAATTAACTGATGGCTTTGTATTTTTCCAGCAGTTTTCTAAACGTTTCCCTTATCATTTCAATGAGGCCTTTGCAAATTTAAGGCATAGTGAATAGATTTATTTCTGCCATGTGCATTAGTAAGTCCAAACAGTATGTTAAAATATAACTGTCCAGGAAACAAAGACCCACTCCCACAATCTCATATCATAGATTATCAAGATTAGTAATCACCTGGACATGATTTTCGCAGGGAAATTTTTAATAGTCATGTTATAGAACAAACACAAATTAAGGTGATGTTGAGAAGTGATACTGCACATTGGTGGAGTTGTAGGGTACATACAGGACAGACCACAGACCCACCAGATATAACAATTCTGCCCCAAATTGATCTGAATGACTGTGAGTTTCATCTTTGGCTATTCCAAGTACTGTCTTGAGATGCACTTTCTTTACTTCCTCTGAAATACACTCCTGAGTGGATTTCCAAGTAATTTGGTAAATGATTTACATGTGGTCAGATAAATTGTTGAAAGCCCTGAGTAGGTAACTTCAGTCTCCTATGCTTAAAGGTGTAAGTGTTGTAGTACACATAGGAAGATCATTTCTCCCATGACCAGCACAAGTGACCACAGATGTGCGGTGCAGAGGAAGAACCATGTGTCTGCATCAGGGTAAATTTTGCCTTCGAAAACAAAGGAATGGCTCTTCTCTGGCTACAGTGATCTGGTACTTATTACCAGTTTTGGGGAGAGGTTACAGTTGTGTCTTGAAACCACATTGACCTGATGATTTCTGCCATGATCTGGCTCCTGGGATCAACTATGCTGGGCAAAGATTTCCCCCTCTTGTCAAAACTGCATTAAGCAACGGGCTGATGAAAATTAACAACCATCAAACCATCCAGGACCACTGGATAATCTCATTTCACATTCAGCAAGGAATACCCTCTTCCTTTTGCCTTTACTTGGTACAAACCAAATGCCTCAAAGGGACCTTCGAGGACTGTGTGGAGAGACTGGAAGCAAGACAGAGAACAAACAGGACTAGTGAGATGAGGATGGTGGCGAGCAGCAGCACTGATCTGCTTTACATATCCAGCCAAGGAGTTGGTATCAGCTCTGACACTGCCTGGGGCTTTCTCAGCCATGCAGAATGCAGAGACTGTGTGTATGTGCTCACATCTAAGGGCACAACATGCTGTAGCTGAATTTAGCTGGAATTTTTCTGCTAAATTTGATGGAATCAGTTTCATAGGTGAAAGATTAGGTTTTGCCTCTGCAAAGAGCTGTAATAATTGAAAAAAAAGCCAAAACAAACCAGCATTGCTTGGGACGGTAGAATGGTTGTGATGAGCTAGGGAAGTAAATACTTTGGTGAACAAAATTTGCAGATAAAAGGATAGGAGTGGACCAAACCTGCTGCTTACAGCAAGGAATTCTTCCCAGGCCTACCTGGTTCAGGTTTGCTGAACAAAGAGGGCAAAAGGCTCATTCATGACTTCTGGGCGAACCTTGGGCAAACTTCACCTACCCTGCTCGTAGCCAGCCTGCCCTGCACCTCATGTCCCTCCACAGCACAGAGCAGCGGCCCTTGTCTCCTTGAGGCCTCGGGTGGTGCCATGATGTCCCTCACAATATGATCAATATGCTGCTGGGCATTTTCCAGTTCAGAAGGTCTCACAGCATGGGAAGGACCATGTTGCAGTCTACTTTCATAGCATGGCACAGAGGATGTGAATTGTGTGACCTGGTGACTAGCATGGGAAGCTGGGATATGTTGGAGAGAGATCTCATTGTACTTATCCAAACCAGAGCCAGGGTGAGACCTTGAACCTGATGCGTTCCGTGCCTAAGTGAGCGCTTAAGCTCATTTCCTGGCCTTTATTTAGTTGGCATTTGTAGGTGTGTCCTACATCTCCCTCCAAGCAGAGGGAGACCCCCAAGTCCTGACATTGGATCAGGATGGTCAGATTCTCAAGCAAATCCCCACCTCCTTCAGAGAACCTTCATGTCTCCCATCCCAGTCAATTTGAGGACTGGGGAGGAAGGGGTCTTACGGCTGGACTTGGTGTCTCTGGTCCTGAAGGCTGGGCTGGTTGCTCCTGTTCCGGGGCAGAGAGGACACTGCTGATACCAAGCTGAGCGTAGCAGCTGGTGGGTAGGAGTCGGTGCTGAGGCAGCATCTTGTGCTTCCCCGGCAGTGTGAAGAGCTGCTCGGCCGTGAGGGAGGGGAGGAGGGAATAAGTTGGGAGGAAGCCGTCACGGATCTGCCTCTCATTGCTGCTCGCAGTCCTACGCTGGCTGAGTCAGAGCTGGCGGGAAAGGTGAGACATGCGGGTGGTCTCTGGGAAAAGTCTACACTCAAAGACAGTGACGAGGAGAGAACTAACAGGACCCCCAGTCTGAGGGATGAAAGCCTGAAGGGCTGTGCCTGGTGGTGCACAGTAGATGAGGATGACTGTGCTGGAAGGCTGTGGTGTGCAGGAGTTGTGTGCTGTCTCACACCCCTGGAAATCAGGAATTTGACATCATGGTTGGTTGTTGGGAGGCTCAGCCTTCAGAATGGACCAAGCCACCACATCCGAGCTGCTGAGAGCAGCCCAGCAAGGTGTGCAATCTCCAGCACAGCATCCAGTGAGTTTCCCTTCCTTGCTGCCCTTCAGCCCTCATGTTGTGGGTTCACCAGCACTCACACAGCCAGCCCAGCACTCAAACACTGTTCTGATCAATAAGACTTTTTTTAAAGAGTTCTCAGGAGCTACTTACTGTGTTTTATGTCATTCTCAGTTCAGAAGTGCAAAGCCAAACAAGGTTGGCTTTGAAATCAAGTTTATGTTCAGCAATAATCCAGAGAAGAATTAACAAAGGCTTCAAAGTTAAATTATCTGAGGTAGCATGTCAAGCCATTGAATTTCAGTTCAGCAGTGTGCCAAAATATTACGAGATGTCTCTTATGATGTATTTCATTGTTTCTTATAATTTGAGTAGTAGGAAAGTGATTAAAAATAAGACTGCATCCCTGTTTCTCTTTGATTCACTGTCTGAAATTTCAAGATATTTAAAGGGTATTTATACCCATACATTTAGGCTTCTGCAGTCATTTGTTTTACTATGCAGTTTGAAAGTGATTCAGTTCAGCAATTAAGGTCTAAACTACATTGTCAAACACACAAAAGGATATTTGCATATGTTACTTACAGCATCCATTTCGAGCTGATTTCCTGGAGAGAAACATGGGCCTTTCTGTTCCTTCCCCACATATTTCCTAATAATTATTGAACCATTGGCTAATTAGAGATGTATCTGATGGAAGAGCAAAGTTATATCTTGGATATAAGTGGATCCCTGTGCATTTTGTGTGAATATCTCCCTGCTAAAGAGAGATCCTACAACAGTGCCTTCAACAGAAGGAAATACATATTCTTGGGAGGTTTGAAAGTGGTAGCATGTGCCCCATAAACAGCTCAGTGTTTCCTGGTGACTGAAACAGAGGGGTGTTTCCTTTTCCAAGTATAGAGTGGTTATTTTGAGGGCTTGACAGGGGAATGTAGAATTTCATGCATCACCCACGATGTTTGAAAAAGCATTAGGATATTGAGACCATCTGAGACAAGAAGTACAGAAATGTTTTAAGAGGCTAGCAGAAATGCCTGGGAAGAGTTTAAAAGACCTCAGAAGGTTACTTTGACCAAGCAGTGGTGAATACAGGGTATGTTATGCACAGTATGTGGTGGATGCAGGCTGCTAGGGAAGAGAAACTGGCTGCTGTTGGAAAACGGTGACAGACCTTTTCTGATTCCAGGCTCTAACTGCAGGTGTTAAAAATGCCAGTGGACAATTCCTGCATAGCTGTTAACCTGCAGGAGCAAGTATGGCTCTGCAGATCCCTCTGTTTCTCAAGAAGAAACATCAGGAAACCCCCAGTCTAGGATAAACCATGCTCTGGGAGGGCATTTGGGTTAAAAGCTTATCTGTGCATGTGGGACGCTGCTCAAAACCATTGAAGTCACTGTCAGTTTTTCCATATGCTCAGTGAGCTGTGATTCAGGCTCTTACTGAGGTGAGGAGAGGGAAGTATCCGTTTTTTCAGGGAAAAGTAAATACCGGCTGCAGAAAATTCTGTTCAGCAAGAAATTCCAAAGAAAACTTTGAAGCTCATCTGTCATGTGACATTAAGTTATGGTAATTTTAACCCATTCTTTTGAATTTTAGAAGATGTGTTCCATAAACAGCTCAGAGTTTCCTGGTGGCAGAAAAGAGGTGCTTGTGGTTTGGGTGTTAGTGATGGGGTTTCTAGACACCGTCAGAAGGAGAAGGAGATCCTCACAGGGTTTGTGATATAGCAGCAGTGGTGATTCCAATGGTAGCTCACAGCGGAAAAGCAGGAGAATTTGGGAAGCATCCTGTAGGGTGCAAGACCTTAGGAAACAGCCACACTCCAAAAGGACATCAAAGCTGAGGTTTCCGTGATGGTACTGGGTTTGAGACACCCACCTCAGAGAAGGTAGGAATGGTGTGGAAAGGAAGAAAAGAATGAAAGAAAGGAAGACAGGATGTACTTTCTCTGAATGAAATGTGAGCAGATCTGTCACTCAAAGTTGAGCAGAACAGAGAAGTGGAGAGCATTTCTGCAATTCGGAGACAACAAAGGTTTGATGGACAGAATGATACAGGAGTTTTTCTCCCTGCTCCTGTCTAGTGCAGTTTGAAATTGCCTCTAATGCCAAGAAAATTAGAGCAGAAACTGGCTGATATTGCCGATGCACTGGGTCTGGTTCCCCGAGATCGGTAGTGGGCCATTTAATGAATTTCCTCCTAATATTTTGCATAGTACATTTTGTGGCTTAGTGATGGAAAACTTGTCTCAGGCTGATTCTCCTCTGGAGTAAAAATTTTCTGAGTAATGTTTGTCTTCAGATTTTACCACATTTTGTAAATGGATTTGTTCTGTTTTCCTTTTTCCAAATAGGAAAATTCACTCTGTGAAAGAAAATTCTTTCAAGATCTAGTCTGAATATGGAAACTACTTCTGTGTAAATCTGAATGTAAACTTAAGAGAAGGGCCAACTAAACCTCTTGAGGATATGACAATCAATCTCAAAGTTAATAAGGTGGAAAAGAATACATTTTAGATTTTATATTAACTTCCTTCAGACTAAGAACCCTTTTTCCTTGCACTTCAGTTTCCGTCTCATTAATTTATTAATAATTAAACATCTGAAAAATAAAAGATCTGTTATTTCTCATGTAACGTCAATCAATAGATTTCTGATTAACCAGCCTTAGAGCACCAAGGAGCAGTTGCTCCAGCAACTGTTTCTACTACCAGCAAATTTTAGTGGGAGAAATAAGAGTTTAGCTGTTTTTCTGTTCCAGAACAGAGACCAGAGGCCAGCTGAGATTTTTCTTAGCACAAGAGCCAAATGTAAGGTGGGACCCTGGGAGCATCTCCAGCATCCTGGGCCTGTGTATCTGCTCTAGGTGGATTCTGGTTTGTAGGGTGGTGCATCCCATCCTCTTTTGGTTGGAAAACCTGAGAGCATGGACGGGGAAGGATCCATCTGTGCTCCCAGCCTGACTGTGGGGATGCTGGGATGCTCTGTGCTGAGAGGTTAGCAAGGCATGGATACATTGCTTTAACCTTTGAGATCTCACAAGTCCTGGAGCTCACAGGTCAGAAAAACAGCAGAAGGTGATGTGAAACTTTTGGAAGGGAAAAATGTGCTGTAGGGCACAGAAGGAGCCTGTGGTGGTGTCAAAACAGAAAGACACAATTTTCAAAATCTAGCATTGCCCGTTTCCAGGCTGAAGCTGTATAACCAGCTGCTCTCCGACACTTCAGAAATCTCCTGTGATTTTCCGGAAGAGAAGGTGTTAAAGGTATATTTCATCTTGTGATCCTGCAAATGCTTTCTGATGTAACTTTTCCCCCATAAATAACCCCCTACACATGGGATTGAGAATCACATTCTCAAATTGTATCTCCTGATGTGCCAAGTGCCTCTGACTAAAGGGATTTCGGTCCATGGAAAATATCCCTAGAAAATCTTTCCAGATTGATCAGTGTGCTCTTTTACAGTCATTTAAAATAAATCTTTCCTGGCTAGTAACTGGAAGGACAGCTGTGTGTATTGGGTGAAACTGCAGAAGCTCTTTGGCGGTCTCACATTCTGCCTGCTAACATGGTACTGAGGCTCCTCCTGTGGGGATCAGGGAGAAATACAAAGGATGAAAATACTAGAAATAAGGAGAAAAAGTGGCTGAGGAAGGAAGAGAAACACCAACTAAACACTGAAAGATGAATGAATCATTCAATATCCCCGCCGAAAGTATAAAACAAACCCAAGAGCTGCCCTCCGCTTGCTACAAACCCTCAGAAGGTGCTGTTTTGTTTCTAAGTAACTTTTCTCCTCTGTGCTTTTTGTTGGAAGCAGTAGCACCAATCGAGGCTGAAATCAGGTTCCTATGGGTTTGGGTTTCTTTACAGGCAAACACAGGTTAATGATGTTGTGTGAGCTCTAGGAAAGCTGTGGTATCCCAGAGTTCAGGCTTTGCTGCCTTCCAGAAACCAGCACAGAGTCTCTGTTGTGGCTCAGGGGTGACTCCTGCCACCTTTTCTGGGAATGACATCTCCTGTGTCCTCCCAGAGAGGACATACTGCCCCGTCACCATCTTTCCCTGCTCTTGCTTAACACTTCTCCATAGTCCAGGGGGAGGTTTGCACAATTACTAATGAGACCTATGCAACAAAGCTTTGCAAATTTGAGTTTTCTCGGTACAGTTGAAAAATCAGAACATGTGGATTAGTTTGTCATAACCCCAGTGGTGACAGTGGTGACCCTGACCCAGATTGGAATGTGTCATGAGGGTAGATTTATCATGGGAGTGGGATTGCACATCCACTCTGGCCCTGCCTGAACGTCTGTTTAGGAGGTTCAGATCTGGGAATAAAACTTACAGAGGCAAGTCTGTACAAGGATGGAGAGGTAAAGACAAGGCTGTGCAGGAATAGAGAGGTAAGGGCCAAATGCGAGGAGCGATTTGGGCGTCCAAAATTACATTTAGCGGAAGTATAGGGGTTGACAGTCAAACCTGTCATAATGAAGGCACTCAGCTGCTGCCATCCCTGAGGGTGGGAAGAGCTTACGAAGTCGCCCGTTGTTATTTACTCCAGTCTCTGACCAGTAATGAGCTCGGCACTGACTTAATTAGCGAAATTATCAAGTCCTTCCTCTGCAGAGCCCTGGGCGAGGTGGGTTTGGCAGCTGGGCTCCTGCACACCTAACACAGACCTGGTCAGGTCCAGCAGCAGGGGGAGCTGCAGCTTCTGCTGGTTCCAGACCTGTGTGCCAGGGGCCCGTGCCAGGCTGGGACCCCGAGCCTGCCCACAGCAGCTTTGACAGTGGGTCCCCCTCCAGACACTGATGATGGGGCTTTGATTCCCTCCTGGAAAACAAGGCTAGCGGAATGCCTGAACCAGCTTAATGCTCAATTTTAGCATCTGAGGTTTTTCTCCTTGTTTTTTTTTCTTTTTGTTTTCTGTATTTCCAAAGCCACAGGTACAGTTCTCTTTCAAGATTTATGAAGTCATGGCGGAAAACAGTGAAGCTTTCTAAGAAACATCAATTCCATAGAAATGCCAGCATAAGCTTACTTAATACTTTTTATTTTCCATCTTCTGATTCTCTATCATATGATGATTTTTGTGAAACTTTATTCTACTTCTAATCTTGTAAAAAAGATAAAATAAATCAGAGAGAAAACACATCACCCGTGCTTTGTGGACTGCTCACATTTACAAATCAATGGCAAAAATCTTGTCTGAAATTCTGTATACTTAAAATTTTACTTTCACACATCTTACTGTTCTTAATTTTTCTGCTTTTATGCTCTGGGGCAGACAGTTTAGCTCTGCATCAGAGGAAGGCAAGAGCCCAAGAGACAAATTTTAATTAGAAGGCAATCAAACCACCAGATGGCTCTCTGATGTCTTAAATCTCCACTTGGGTGACATAAATTGACTTTTCTTAAAAACAGCACTAGAGTAAATTTTAAACAATGCCCCAAAGCTAAAACATAAAGTAGTTCTGCATAGTTGTGAGAATAATTTGTAGACTCTGAGGCATTTGTCAGAGTGTTTTATTTGTTTAATAAAAAGCATTAATGTTTGAATTACTGGTTGCTTTTGCACTGTGCCCTGTGATCTATTCTCAGTATGACTGTTGTTTGAAAGTATTTTTAATGTTTGGGTTTAGTTGTAAAAAATTTCAGAAAATAAGCAAAAAAAAAGGTAATTCTTCCCAATTTTCAGTTTCAGTGTTGTGTCCATTATGAGAATGGTGGCAGCTTGTGGTCTGAACCCCTCCAGTGCTGCAGGATATGGGATGGGTATTTCCCAAGTGGGGTGATGAGGGCAGGGGGACAAGGTGACCTCCCCAAATCAGTGAGCTATGAGGAGAGGTGGAGCACAGTACAGAAGCAGGGATAAGCTCTGACCAGTGTCAGTACCCAAGAGAGGAAACCTTCATCAGAGTGACAGGGGAGAGCAGCATGGCAGAGAGGAGACCTGGGAAATCTGTAATGCCCCACTTGCTGTATTGGGACCTGCTGAAATCATTCATATCTATTTTTTCTAGCTGGTTGTATTTGTCTTCCCCTTCAGCTGGGGTTCTTCACAGAGTATTTGTGGGATCACATCCTTATGGTCATGTCCCATGTTTTGCTTGAGGGCCTTAGGGCCAAAATCAAAGCCTCTTTTTAGTCGAGGGATAAAATGCCAGTTGACTGCAGGGATTCAGAGCTCAGCATCTCACTGCTTTTTTCAGTATGGATATTGAAATTGACCATCTTGCCTTGGTTGGTGGCTCATGTGCCCGCATGGACCAGATGCCAGCAGAACTGCTCTGTCCCGCCCAGAGCTGCTGCCCTGCAGCGTTTGCATCTGCTGCTGCAGGAGGGAATATCCTAAACCACGGCTGACTGTTCGGCAGTGGGTTCAGCTGCTGTCTCTAGTTTGGCAGCTCACTCTGAGTTTCTAAATGATCTACATTTTTGTGCCTATAAATAACAACGGCAGCAGAAATCGTGACTATTGTTGTGCCGTCTGTCTCTGGAGCAAGCCCAGTCTTGTGATCTCACTGCTCCACCGGGGAGCTGCTGCTTTTCTTCACACTCTCTGCATGGCATTTCAGCCTGATCTTTTGTAGGTGGTCTTGGTATCAGGGTGGCCAAGAGGGGCAATGCAGAAACCTGCGGGTCCCAGGGTGGGCCTAACACTGCAGGGACAACCTGACTGCAGTAGCAATGCCACTTTCCCTGCTGGACCACATTTGTGGTGGTGTCCATGTTGTCTGTGTGGGATATGCAGACCAGGGTTGTGTGATGAACACATCAGGCTGTTTGAGGCCCAGAACTTGGAGTCTCTTGTACTCAACCAAAGGGATGTCTCTTCTTGCAAGCTGAGGTGTTTTGGGGTGTCCTTGTTATTCTACAACAATATTGTCAGTCCATTATATTGTCAGTGCCTGTCTGAATCTGAAAACACTTTCTAATTAATGTGTTCTTTCTCCTGGGTGACCACATCCTTTAAGGATGCTGAACCATGGAAAAAATTGTAATAATGCAGCTTGGTTCTGCATCTTCAAACAGGGCTTTGGGCAGCTCTGAAGGTTGTGTTCAGCTGGTTTTGTGTGAGAACTTTCAGCCTTGGGAGCCCTGGGATATGAGGCACTGGGAGGGTTGGGCACCTCTGCATTCAGGTGGCCCTTAAGGTAGGACATTGCAGCACAACAACAACAAAAACAATTCTAAAAAAAACCCAAATCATAAAAATATCAGCTCAATTTTCCCAATAAATAGTTTATTTTAATGGAGTACTATACAGAGGTGCTTTTAATGTACTGGAATAGCACTGTAACAAAAAACACTTTAACAAGGGGTTTCCAGCCTGGTGCTTAACAGCTGCAACAGGGGAAACATTTGGCATTTCTGTTTTCCTAACCTCCTGAGAACGCACCAGCAAGATTCCTCTTAATTGAACCCTTAAACTTTTAATGCAGTCTCTGGACTGATATGCATTTGCCATATGTTTTACTTAGCTGTTAAATGGTTGACTAAGGCCTTTACTTGGACTGTTAAACTGAATTGATGACATTTTAATATTGCACAGGGAATACCACAGGCCAAATAGAAAACAGACATCTGTGGCACTGAGACGGTCAATTCTGGCTCTGGGCTGAGGACCAGGGACCTGAGCTCTTGCAACCAGAGCAGCAGAAATAACACAGCAAGAGCAGGAGAGCATTTTCATCAGTGGCTTTGGATGTTCATACCTGGCTATAACTCATTATTTAAGGGCTGCCTAAAGCAATTTATAAGTCATCAGTGTGAAGTCTGTTTTCCATACTGGTCTGTAACTCACAGTGAGAGTGAATGGCTTCTTCCATTGCATAAATACACCTGGTTTTTCCTGCTGGAGGCACTCTGGCTGCAAGGCCAAACTCAGCATGGTGACTTTTCCTTTAGTTATGGAAGACGTGGACTAAGATTACCATCTCATAAAAGCGTGACAGGATGAACATATTTCTTAAAGGGATTAATCTGGCTCCCTGCAAAGGCTAAGGGAACAAGTGATATTCACTTTAATGGACCCTGTTACCATTCCATGACATTGGCATCAATACAGCAGTCACGGTGCTGAGGAAGTGTTGTGGTGCTGAGGGAGTCTTGTTATTTTCTGAGAGGTGGAATATTTTCAGAAGGAAGTATGGAAAACATCCTGTGGTTTAGGGCACTTTCCAAGAGTTGGATCTGTTGAGTTGTTTCCCCTCTCCTCTCTTATATCTGGAACAGGGAGCAGGGCTTGAGAGCTTGTGCCCCAAGTCCTGGGAGCTTTGCTACTCACAGTTGTCAAGCCTTGACCTGCTGGCAGCAGCAGCACCTGGATTATCCAAACCCTAATTCCCTCTCCAAGGACCTATGTCCCTTTTTAGAGTCATCCTTCACTGGCTTGCCCAAGGTTGCAGAGGGAATGTGTGGCAGAGCAAAGGTTAAAGGCAGATCCCCAGGGCGAATCTCTTGCCTTGGCCATGCCTTCATGTTTGTACGGAGTGCAGTGATCCTGCCTGTCTCACACCTCCCGCCTACTGGCACCAGAATTCTGGGGGGGCAATCATGGGGTTGTGTGGTAGCTTTCATATTGAGAGTATCAGACGTAAATAATGCAATAATATTAATGTCTTTGCCATGTCTGGTGTTGGTGAAACTTTGCTTGGTACACAGGCAGCCAAAGATTGCCTGATAGCAGAGAAGTCACAGCATGTAGCTGTGGATATGTATCCTCTTAGCACTTTGGTTTGGTCTCTTCCTTTGGAGCAGTAGAGTGCAGTTCACTGGCTCGAGTGCATTGGCTTAGGGAGACACGGTGCCTGCTTGGCAATGCCTGGACTGGGAGCACTGACTTTAAATACATTTTTCTCCATTTTCAATCTCCGAATCCCTCTCATGCAGAAAAGCAGTTGCACTGATAATTTTATTCTAATACTTGTGCATCAGTGTGCAGGCTCCAAGGTTCTGGGAGGCAACAGCTTGACAGAAGTAAGTACCATAGAAAAGCCCTCTCATGGGTTATATGCACATACAGGGCACAGCTTCTTTTTTAAACAGTTAAAATAGTGGTATTCTTCAGCTAAGTGCATCTGGCATAATTTTTCGGATGCTGTTGCCAAAATTTGGGCACTCAGGATTCCTGTGCAGGGCCAATGAGCCCTGTAGCCAAAGTCTGCATTTCATTTTTGTCCCTGAGATTTTGCAATGTGCTTTGACTACCGTATTAGGAAAAAAAACCCCTGTGTCCATCCATTTTATTAACTCCCTAATGTTCTTACTGTATAAATCACACATCCCAGGGTTATATTTGCTAGATTATTTTCTGGGTTTGATCAGTTTGGGATGGAGGAAGAGGTTTTGATTTTAATTTTCACATTTCTGTATTTTTAACATACACAACAGATACTTAGGAGCCAGTATTGGAGATACTGGGATACTTCAGGACATAGGAGTATCCCTACAAAATGGAAAAGGAAGATTAGAAACTTTTTTTTTTAAGTCAGTGCTGAATCCATGAAATTAGGAGGTCATGTAGTTTTGTCAGCAGGAATGCCCAGGATCTTAACAGATCCTCTACTGACCAAATTAAGTAGGCAGCAATTAAATGTTAATACCAAGGATTCCCTATGGGATGTACTGAGCTGTTGGGGTGGCAGTTCAGACCAGTTCAGCACAATCCTTTGGATCCCCTGGAAGTGGGATAAGGCCCCAAACCGCTTGTGCTGGCACATACCTCATCTGTGGCCAGCATGCCTGGCAGAAAGCTCCCTCCTGGAGTCATGTCCTGCCCTGGGCCTCCCCAGGAGCAGCGAGGCTGGGCTGGGAGGAGCAGTTCCGTGCTGTAGTCCGAAGCTGATGCAGTTTTACAGCTTGTATTTCTGCTGTTGCTTGGGGCTTGCTTGTGAATGGGAATTTACAGGGCAGTTTAAGTATGAAATGTGAAACATGGGGAAATTATATCCTTTATGATCCCCAGGGGGAGGGCTCAAGGAAGAACTTTGCACAGAGCATGGCTATCAGGAGGCATCAACAAGATTTCTTTGAGGCCTTGGGATAATCCTGTTGGATGCTTGGGAGGCTGAGAGGAATGAGGTCTTTACTTTTTGCCCACTCTGCCTCGGGTTGGTGCTTACCAGGAGCTGCCTTTGGGGTGCCACTCCTGGGAGAGGGGTTTTTAGGATGCTGTCGTGTGGGATGGGCAGGAGCGTCACTGTGCCCTGCCCCAACAGATGACCCAGGTGTTTGCTGTGAGACAGAGAAGAGTCTTTGAACAGCACTGTATTGGACTTTTGGTACTGGATGTAGCTCCCCCAGATTTCTGCACGTGACAGAGTCTGGTTAAGCTTTTCTCCATTTTCCCAGCTAACTTTGATTATTTGTTGGATCAATCGTGGATTTACTTTTACAAACATAAGCTTTTACAGCTTGTCACTAATCCATCCATTAAAAATTATTGCAGCAATAGACAAGGCAATTGTAACACAAACTCCTAAAATATTGAGCATGACCTGTAAGGGTTGGCTTCTTGGCATCGATTCACTCTTCTGTCTTGAAAATAAAATTACTGTGGAGCTACTTGTGTTGATTAACGAAGAAATAGCTGGAGCCTTGCATTTTCTGTGTCAAGGAAAATGTAAAATGTTAGAATAGATGGCAGCCTTGGAGCAATAATATATAAATGGATATTTAAAATCTCTCCCAAGGCCAAGGGACAGTCCCAGTAAAAACAAGAATGCCTGGCATCTGTCCAGCCTGGTTTGTTAAGACGCAGGAGCAAATAGCTGCCATTAAAAATAACAGAATCATAAAATCTTCCCTCTTTTTCTGTAGTCCTCGTTATTAGCATGAGCATGTGTCTGTTTCCATCTCTGTGATTATATTCTTGCAAATTGTCTCTGTGATGAATTGATGATTTCCATTAGAAACATTTCCATGGCCTGGACTAAAACAGACACCAGCAAGGCAATAATTGAAGAATTATTGAAATAAACCCTGGGGCACATTTGTGTTATGTAGGACATTCTGGAAACTTTCTCTTCTGTGAGCTATGCTCCTACTAGATGTTTTAACAAATACTTGCCTTCCTGGAAAGTCAGGGGTTTTTTCCTTCTAAAGGCAGTAAATTCAGATATTGCACGGAATGAAAGTAGTAAATCT
Source organism: Dryoscopus gambensis (assembly GCA_013389985.1). Classification (NCBI taxonomy): domain Eukaryota; kingdom Metazoa; phylum Chordata; class Aves; order Passeriformes; family Malaconotidae; genus Dryoscopus; species Dryoscopus gambensis. The sequence goes on from WEIT01031373.1 coordinate 142,096, forward strand.
GTGGCTGTGGTACCTGGTTTTGTGCCAGGCAGCCAACACAGACTGAGCAAGCACATGATGTTGGCAGGATCTCCCTTTCTGCCCTCTCAGTGCCCAGCTGGTTTCAGTCATGATTTCCCAGCATTTTTGGAGGCCATCCTTTCTGCTGGCCAGGTTTGCCTGTGCTTCGTTTGCCGTTGATGGCACCTCATTCCTCCCATCTCTCCTGGGGATGCCATGGACAGCATTTCCATGAGGAGTTCATCCTATGGTAGTTGAAGAGCAGAAATCACATGAGCCATGGTGTTTCACATGCCTGAATGCTGAGGGGTTTTTTCAGAATATCGAGAATTAGGACCAGATGCCTTTTTTTTTTTTTTTTTTAAAGAAACTGCCTCTTTTGTACATCATAAATCTTCCCTCAAGGCCGTGAGAGAATATCTGTGCTGCCCACCCTGCAGCCAAACCACAATAAATCAGCGGGTCCTGCTGGTCCCTGCTGTGCCTTATCTGTGCAAAGGGCTGAGCTTGGAAATTAGCTGTTGTTAATGGGAGAGGGCAGCTGGCCATCTGCAAATGAACATGGAGCTTTAGGAGCCTGTGCTGTTCCTGGCCCGTCAGCAGCACACGAGCAGCATCATGAACCCACTCACAGGCTTCATGCACGGAGGGAGCTGGGAAAGAATGGGTGATGTGAAAAATTGTGGTTCATACGTAGGTGAAAGCTTCAGGTGGGACGTGGCAAGGAGAGCTCAGCAATCGTGAATTGCAGTGGGATTGTAGCAGTGGGATTTAGACCAGTGTGTGTGCCATAAACTGCTTTTGACAGGTTTGATGTGGCTGTGTCTGTGGCTCATACTCACTCACCATGGCCTGTGCCCCCTGTCCCCCTTTAGGGGTGACTGGGCAGGAGACTAATCAATTTATGCACAATCCTTAGGTTTCCAAATTCAATAACTGTTTCTCCTGCTCTTTCAGTGACATTAAAAGTGCCCTCTTGAAACTGGATTCACTGACTGAATATATAGTATTGCTCTTAACAGTCATGTAAGTTTTATTTAGCTGAGATTGCATCCAAGCTGAAAGAACTTAGATTGGTGTGTCTCTACACCACTCAAAATTGCAGAAATTCACAATTTGCTGTGGAAAACAGGAATATCTTGCTTGAACAGCAGTGAGATAAACTCACAAGAAGCAGAGTGATTAAATTACGTTGAGAAGAGAGTGGTAATTGGAAACTGTATATTCTGTTTAGATTATATTTGATTCAGTACTGAAATACAGGCACCTGGTACTGGTCCATATCCTCTTGAGGAACCGCCAGTTCATTCCTGATGCAGATATAAGTGAAGATACTTAAAATGGTAATTTAATATTCTAAATGGAGAACTGGAAATGAGCATCACACAACTTCCAGTTAGCTCTTCACAACAGATAGCTTCTCAGGTGGCTGTTGAATATAACTTTTTTGGAGAAAAACTTCACATAGAAGCAAAAAAAAATGAGGTTACCAAGGCCTAAATTGAGTAAAATTGCTCTAATATAGCTAAAGAGTCTGCAGGCAGTGTTGAAAGGGTTCCAGTGACAGAACATACGAAATTATCATTGGGAAAAAACCTCAGTGTAATTAGTCAGTGTGTGTAATTAACTACTGGACAAAGCAGACAAGGGATTAGTGGTATCTTCTAAGTCAAGCCTGTCTACACTGCTAAATGATAGTCTTTTGTCCAGCCAGGAGCTATGGATCGGAGGCAAAAATTGTACTGTCTTTGTTTTGTCTGGGGTCAGATTAGATTATCGTAATGGCTTTAAAATCTATGAATCTGTCATATTTGATTTTAAGTGAATGAATCAAAAGACTCCCTTAATGTAGGTATGCACATTCAGACCAGAGCTGAGTGAACAATTCAATAATTAATTTGATGAGCACAAACATAAGAACATGAGCGCAGTTTTATTGGGTCATACCAAAGATTCATCTGCTCCAGGATGTCTCTTCCGATGACAAAGGCTTTTGTCCTAAATCCACCACCTGCTAATTCCGTTAGGTCCCCCATTTCTCATCTGTGGTGTGAAATAATTCTTTACATTTCCCTTGTCCATGCTCCATCCTTCTCATAAATGGTTTAGTGGTGGACTTGGCGGTGCTGGGTTAACGGTCAGACTCGATGATCTTAGAGGTCTTTTCCAGCCTAGATGATTCCATGTTTCTGTGGATCTGTGACTCTGTAGTGTTCTCTTCTGCCATCTCTCTTCTTTGTAAAATGTGGTCTGTTCACAGAGAAGCTCTCTGTTCCTGCTTGCTTTTCTTCTCTGTATTTCCCCAAGTTTGATTATGCTTTCGGCCAAAGCATCTTGAGGACTCTTTCCATAAAGATCATCAAAGTGGGATTTGTTCAAATGAACACAAAAATTGATATTTCTGCTCCTCACACCCTAGAAATGCTCCCTTCCTTGTGTTGGCTGGAAGAGAGGAGTGTGGTAGTGCTTGTACGGGTCCTTATTGTCCAGACCTGCAAGATTTGGTGAGATGAACTTTCTCAAAAGTATTCAAAGTGGGAGCATTCCATGAATGTTTAGGAAGACAAACTATTTTCTATTTCACACTCATTTTTCTCCTAAACATTCTGTTTGATTTTTCATGGCCATGGAATATATGTTGATAACTGCAACATATATTTCAACTCCAACATGTATTTCCTGATCTTTATTTATAGAAATGGTATATCCTAAAATTGTGCATATAGAATAAAATGGGTTTTTCCTTGTACTTGAGTTGCTTGCACATTTCTTAAGAAATACTTCATTATAAGCAGTTAGAATTTTGAAGTTTACTTTTTCAGTTCTCTGCAACTTTCTTGACACTTACTCAAAGTTGGAGAGCATAATAATGACTTCTTAAATGTATATATAGTTGTTACAGTTTGATAAAACAAGGTACCTATATAGCTTAGAGTTAAGTTGGTCTGTTTGGTTTTAATATTTAGCTCCCAATTTACTGTTTCTACAGACTGCTTGGCAAGTTGATATTTGCAACAATATCACTTGACCAGTTGACAGCATTTCTCCTTTTTTTTTTGGTTCAAAATAAATTTTCCAGGGTTCTACTTCTCTAGGACAAAGGGATGGCTCAATGTTGTAAATCCTAGAGATAAAAAAGTTTAAAAAAATAGAATTAATGTGAGATACAGGGGATATAAGGAGCTTCAAAGCTCTTTCTGCACTGAGACAAGTACTACTCAGTATTACCTTTACATTGGCTATTTCTGTGATGACATCTACCTGCAAACTTACTTGTGAGAAAGCAAGTGGGAAACAAGTCAGTCTCAGAAAAAGGAATATACACACCACCCCAAATTGCTATTAAATGTATTTCACAGAAAATCTGGGCTGTTTAAGCTCCAGCTGAGAGTGACTTTACTGCACTTTCCTGTGCTCCTGTTTGTTATTTAGGACAATTCTCAGTGCTGCATTCACCTTACATTTCAAAATTGTTTACTATACATTGCATCAGATAATTTACAGTATCCGTTTTCAGTTGCATCAGTTTTCATTATTTTTAGGTCTGTTCTTCCTAGTTAATGCTGGCAGGACATTGAGGCTGGTTTCCACTGGAAAACAAGTAAAAAGGAAAATAAACCAAACCTATCAGGGCTGAAACATGACCTAGTTTTAAATTGTTGTCAGGTGAGGAATCTCCTCCAGATTTTAACTATCCACTTATTTTATGGAGCAATGGAGGAATAGGAGCAGTTAGGAAATACATTGTTCCAGCCCTCAGATACTGGAAAATGGTTTTTGACTGGTGGTTTGTCTACAGAGCTGTACTTTTCTATTTCCTAGAAGCAAAGTGAAAAAAGATTGAGGCAACAAAATCACATATATATATATATATATATAAAAATATATATACATGCACACACAACAAGCAAGAGTGATTGGGCTGATTTACTGACATCCCAGAGAAAGAAGTGAATAAACCAGTGAGCAATTCCTTCTTTTAAAACTACACATTTGAGTTATTGAATACTTACTGTGTATTTTTTTAGTGACATTTTTTAAAATGCTGGTTTTTTCACTGGTGAATACATTGCTTGCAGGGATGTGGTGATAATCAAACTGTTGACTGACATAGGTAAAAGCCACCACTGCTGAGCTTCAGCTTTGCCTTTCCATTTAATGCAGAGCCATGAAGAAAAATGGGTTGAAGTGCCAACCTCTGTCATAGAATCACAGAATAGTTTGGGTTGGAAGGGACCTCAAAGGTCACTCAGTCCAACTCTACTGCAATGAGCAGGGACAGCTTCTACTACATCAGGTTGCTCAGGGCCCTGTCCAACATGACCTTTCATGTTTCCAGGGATGGCACATGTTGCGGTGCGATATCTGCACCCTTCCTGGGGACAGCTTAGTCCGCGGAAAGAATCAGGAAAGACTCATCTTGTGGATGTTTCAGCAGATCTTTAATGGTGTCCGCATCGTGGGGAATCAGCACACACACTGCCCAAGTACTGAGACAATTCCCAAGTTCCCCTCGCAGGGGGACACAAAGCCACCAACCATATGCAGCCCTGGGCTCCATGTGACCAGGGCAGATGCAGGGGCAGGGAGACCCCGTCCCAGAGCCCAGATCCACTCGAGTATCCCCCCCTTCCCCCAGGGGAACGGGGGGAGGGTCCCACGACAGGCACATCCACCACCAGTCTGAGCAACCTGTGCCAGTGTTTCACCACCCTCCACAGGTCCTTTTTCAAATGACAAGGAGCCCACTCGAGTGTGATCTACCTGCTAATCCTGGGATGATTCCTTGGCTCCTGTGGAGGTGCCAGTCACACTATGGGAGCTCAGAAGAGTGGAAAAAAGGATGTGCCTATCTTCTGCACATCATGGTGTTTGCAGACCTCAGCAGAGTGCTAGAAATGTGAAATTTTTCTATGATATTCCATAGGATTTGATTGCATGGTGGGGTCATCAGTGGAAGCACTGGTTTCATTCCTGTGCCTTGTAATGATGGCAGCACTGACGGAGTGTTGCTGTCACTGGCAGGTCCCACGTTTCCTCCATGCACCACTGCCTGGGGGAATTCGCATAGATGGGCTGCTGGCATTTGAAGGGCTGTCATAAGCTGCCACTCAGAACAGTGTAATCACAAGAGACTTAAAAACCTGATGTCCTCTGTCATTTAGTTGCCCTTGGTTCAATCGCACTTTTTACAGCTGATGGGACACGGGGACATTTTGGATATAATGTTGGTTCTTTGGATATGGAATAAAATTTTGAATAAAACAAGACAGCATTGACCTTGAAGAATCATGGCCCTCAAAAGATCTCCGCAGTAGGGATTCTGTGAAGGAAAATGCTGTCTCCAAAGCTTTTAACTGCCAAAATGTATTACATCCCTGAGCAGAGCTTTCCAGAGACTTAACAGTCTTTCCCCAGTGGAAACAGAGGTCTGTTCTCCAAAGCACAACCTCACAACAGCTGCTCAGCAAATGTCGCATGAAACTTTTAATGCAGGGAAAAAATTGATTTAGTTTGCTCAGTTTGGTTCAGGAAAGTGGCCACAGTATTTTTTCCCAATTTTTTCCCAAAAAACCCTTGAGAGTGGGGAGCAGCCCTTTGGAGCAGCCACCATCACAGTGGTGAAAGGGCTGAAAAACCAGAATAAATACCATGGCAATGTTGCTGTGCATCTTCTCTACACAACCTGTAAGGAGGTTGTAATGAGGCAGGGTCTCTTCTCCCAGGAAACTGTTGATAGGACAAGAGGAAATGGCCACATGTTGAGCCAGGGAAGATTTTCTTTGCTCAAAGAGTGGTCAAGCACTAGAACAGGCTGTCCAGTGAAGTGATGCAGTTGCCATCCCAGAAAGTGTTCAGAAAGGGAGTAGATGTAGCACTTCAGGATATATTTTAGTGGGCATGGTGGCGTTCGGTCAAAGTTTAGACTTGATGTTCTTGAAGGTCTTTTCCAGCCTGAATGATTCTATGATTGAACAGCACTATCAAAGGAGAGGGTGCTAACATCTATCCATTCCTCCCTGCCATATGCACACACCTGCATTCTAGAAAAATAAGCCAAAACTAATCCTGTGTCCTTTCTTTGGTGGCCTTGGAGCATATATTTATGTTACCAGCAGATTTTAAGCTGGGTGATTTAAAGATACAATAACAAGGAAAGTCCTCGCCTTGTTCAAGCTGTATATTTTATGATGTGCTGCAAATGAGAAAGCCAGGGTAGTTTTCTGACATATTTACTGAATAAGGCAGATCTCTGTAGGCTATACAGTAATTCTGTAGCAATATCTGTCCCTGCCTGATTAACACCCTAGATTATTGGTACAAGAAAAATTTTCATCACGTACTTCTGTTTGCAAGAGGTCAGACTAAATAATCATAATGTTCCTTTCTGGGTCTAAAATCTATTAATTTGTTTACTCATTTTCCTTTTATGTGTTACTTCATTTGAACAATGAGATGGGGGTGGCCAATTTCTCTTTCTTTTCGAACAGCACATTGGCCAGGTTTACTTTCTGGTTCTCATGCATTTTCACAATGCAGAGGAAGTTTAAAGCCAAACAGAAAAGCCCTCCATTAAAAACAAAATGTATTTTTTAAATGGAAATATTTGTATTAATAAGAATTCCTTCATTAAAGAAAAGTAATACCCAAAGGCAGAACTTCTCAGGAACAGTCCCTTCAGTATTTCTTACCTCCCCTCACACTTCAGCTTCATGCTGAGTTCTGTGCTTTTTCTGATTTATATTGTAGGAAACTGCGAATGTGTAACTTCTGATTGATAAGCTGCTCACAGTTACAGGGTAATGTTCATATTTAACTTACTTCTCATATTGTCCTGGGAGGCCTCCTGCTCCAAGTTTCTGAAATCAGTCCTGTTTTCATTAAGCACTCCTAATGTGCAGGTTCAGACAGTATTACTGAATCCCTAGGGATGTGTCTGCCTTTCCAGAGTGGTTCTTCTAACCGAACATGATGTATGGTGCTTTGAGGTCTTGTCCAACTTGAACAGTGAAGCATCAGGTGAACTTAATACCCTTCTGGAGAGAAAAGCCGACAAGGTCTGAATATATTTGCTGGGATTCTTCCTGTAAATCCACCACTAATGAGTTCATCAATAAGACTCCTGATAAAAAGCAGTTAAACTGTCAAGCAGTAAATGATCCAGAAAAATTCCACCCTGTAGTACAACAGAGGCAGAAGAAAAACATCAGTGTTTTGCCAAATGGCAAAGAAGTCAAAGTGATATTTCAAAGAGTGTTATTTTTCTAGCTCCTAAAACAAGAAGAAAGGTTCCTACACTTGGTAACAGTGGGGCATGCAGGGGTGAAGAAATGGGAGGATATATCTGTACATACAGATAGTCCCACCAAGAGAAAGAAAGGGTAACATGAATACATTAATATGACTAACATATTTTCAATTCCAGAATTTACTTGTTCTTTCACTCATGTATTTATTCACCTGAAGGTTAACATCTGTGGGGATGTCCCCCACCAGGCAGCCCTGCTGAGGTGACAGTCTGGCAGGTATCTGGCACAGTGACCTGCAATGTGCAGGTGCAGGTTTCACTCTGCTGGCAAAACCACCAGAAATTCAGAGAGATGGGCTCTTGATTTTGTGTACGAGTTTAGGAGCCTTAAATTATAAGGGAGTTTTTGTTTGGTTCTCAGTTTTTCATCAAAGTACTTCTTTAAAACTTTGCACATTCTGTTTCCCTGATGGTGCTGCAGAGGAATCGGATGCTTCGGAAACAGGTTGATAATGCCCTTTCTCTTTACCTGCAGCATGGGCTGTTTTCTTTTTATTTGCCAGCTTGGTTCTTTCCTGATGAACTGATGGTGAAATGGGTTAATGTAAAGGGAAGGTGTAATAGTAATGCTGAAATATTTTCTCATCTCTCACAGGTTACATCTGTAAATTAGGAATTGCACAAATATGGAAACTGTAGTGTCAAGGACTGACATCAGTCCTTGAACAGAGCCTGAGTAATTACTGGGACACTGAGTGACCTCTCCTTTGCCACTAATGAGCATTGCAAGGTCTTTCAGGGTTCTTTTTGACTGTCTGTGCAGGGTGTTCAGCCAACAGTGAACACACTGAGAGCCCAATTAACAAGGTACCTCGTCCATATACAAAACCATTGGTATTTTCAAAGTTTTTTGAAACCTGTCCTAAACTGAGCCACTCAGTGTGGCAGCTTGTGCTGGAGGTTTAGATCTGCATTTAAACATCAAATTGGGAAGAAACAAGAGCAAAACCCCCAAATCAAGTCAGGAAAATAAAAGATTAAAAATGTAACTGTAGGAATTTATTGCAAACTCCAGCACCAGGCTAGATCCTCTGAAAGATTTGTGTCATCTGCATGATTGATACATGAAGCCTCCTTAATGAAACACTGGATCCGGAAGCTTTTATCTCAGGAAACCCTGGAAACAGAGTGCAATCTGTGTTTCCCCAGCAGAATTGCAGATAATGTGTCTTTTATCATATGGTTAAGTTGATTTCTACGTCCCTCCTCAAGATGGGTGTTAATGGCATTACATCCTGACCTGTACCAGCACCAGTGTGGCCAGAAGGACCAGAGCACTGACTGCCCCCTGTACTGGGCACTGGTGAGGCCTCCCCTCAAATCCTGTTTCCTTTCACCTCAAATATTTGTTCTGGCCTTCCTCATGTGGCTACTCAGTGACACGTACTAAAGGCATATAGCCTCAGCTGAATGATGTAGTAGAAGTGAAAAGTATTCATATTTATGGCTGAATTTGGTGGGGGGTTTTTTCATTCTAAACTAAATTAATCTTCTGGTCATTTGAAATCTTCTGGTTTTGAAATTTTTTCCTGTATTTCTGGAGACAGGCAAGGCATTTGCTGGGGTGTCCATGTGCCATGGGGACACTTAGCTCAGCTCCATCTCCAACTGCTGGGCTTTTCCCATGTTGCTTGGAGAACAAGGGAAGAGCCACTGCTCGGTGGCTGAACAAGGACCAAGGGTTGGAGCCACATTCCGCCCAGGCAGTCCCAGCAGACACATCCATTCAGAACATGCAGTTGTGGCTGCTTTGCTGACTTTTGCCCGACTCTGAGCCCCCAGGCAGGGCTGATGCTACTCTAGATCACAGTGTGACTCTTGAGCTGCTCCAGGGTTAAATGCTTTTCAAGTAACTTGACTTGGCTAGTCCTCCTTTGACTTTTTATGCACTGGGAACTAAGATTGAAATCAGCAGGGGAAAAAGGTTCCTTTTGCTGTTGTTTGTGTGTCCAGCTCTGTGAGCCAGTGCCAGCTGCAAGACAGGAGCAGTCCTCTAATTTCCATTAATGAGAAATCCCTCCTATCCTCTCTTTCTGGACAGAAAATTTTGTCTTAAATTTCTTTAAGACAAAGACCTAATTCTGCTCTTACTGCCTGCAGTTTCAACTCTGCCTCAAAATTGCCATAGGGAGGGCAAAGCTGGATGATGCCATTAAAAAGAAAATAATTATTCCAGAGTATTAAAGACTGGAACAAATTGCAGCACTGCTTTGTGAGTGCCCAGGTTTATTCAGAGTGGATGCCAAGTCCCATCTCAGCAAGGCAGAGGCGACTGGGATCAAGACCAGCAAACAGGCCACATCTCCACCATGGGTTTAGAGCTCAGATGCTCTCCCACAGCTGCCTTTGCTGGTTTGCTCCTGTAACAGCACTGACTGATGTCAGTCCTTGGGCGCCGTGCAGGGAGCAGCATTCCCAATGATATTACAGTTGAGTTAACCCTATTTTGGAGGAGAAAAGCCATATGGACATAAGTTCCATATGGAAAGTAGCCACGGCCTTGGGTGCTGAGTTGAAGAGCATCCCGGGGAGGTGGACCTTGGCCAGGAATCTTGCCCACAGCAGGGAGACTCTAGAGGTGCAGTGCACCATAACCGTAACTATGGAATCACCACACTAATAAATGGGAGCACGAGACCCTTGGCTCTCTGCATCTACCTGGGATGCTGTCAACACTCTGAATGAGCAAGTGGCTGCAAACGTAAGGGCTGCTCCTCCTGAGTCCTTGGATTACGCTCTGGTTTGCAGTGCATCATTTAAGAGGTTGCAAATATTTTCCGTGTGTTGGAATAAGATTATAAACAGATTGAGCCCGGGTACAGTAGATCCACTGGACTAAATCTGACTAGGAAAAGCTTTCAATTAAAGAATGAGTCTTAAGAGGGATGGGGAGTGAGCTGGCATGGAGGGAAAATTCTGTCAATTTAATGAAAAAGATTTTGTGGAAATAGACTCTCTGCAAAGATCGAAGGAGAGTTTCCTTGTGCAGGAAAGCACGTGATGTAAATTGGTATCTACTAGAGCAGTCCATTGCTTGAATGTAGCAAAGGTAACTGTATGAAACTGCAAAACAGCACACACCTCATTTTCATGGGGAAATGTGCTGTATTCAGTGATATTAATTACTGTGTGGGCTCAATTTTCAGTGCAATCAATCCACAGGAAATAAAGGGACTGCAAGGGAAATATAAAAAGACAGTCAGCTAATAGGAGCCAGATTCAATAAAATTGTCTCTGCCTTCAATGAACACTGAGGGTGAGGTGTGTTTGTTCTCCCTTGGCAGGGCACAGAATGGGCCAGGCAGTGGGTGTAGGGCCAAAAGGAGCTTGGAGCAACACTCTGTGTATTCATACATATTTGTATATAAATATGTATATGTGAGAAATACAACTCCTATTTTGAGAAGCTAGGAAAGAAAGGGATTTAATTCAGGCTGCTGGTGGACTTCAGACCCTGGGTGAACTTCACCTTTCCTGCAGTTTCAGTTTAGTGCCAGTATTTCAGCAAGCTGTTTGGTTTGTTTGCCTAGCACTTAATAGAAGGATTATCTGGTTTCTTTCTTTTTCTTCCAAGATTGCTTTTCATTTTTGAAGCTGAATGTGTTCATTATTAGAGGTAGCATTCTCTCCCATTCCGGCTCCAAACTTCCCTAGGAAGTGACTTCATGTTATTATTCAAGCAGATTATTGCCTGGAGTGGCTGAATTACCTAGTGTTCGTGTAATGGCAAGCTCTCAGTCCATATGTATTTAATGACTGTAATCATTTGTTATTTTCCCTTTATTAGGTTTGTTTTTAAAGAAAGTTTTACTATGCTATTTATGATATGCTAAGTGGTGCAACTTGCTGAAGAAACATATCGCACACATTTTATATTTTAATAGGTTTTCCTTGCTAAAATGGAAATCTTTTATTTACCCTAATAGGGCAGTTTTTTGCTGACAGTTTTATTATTTCAATTACTCAGACATTTTTTTCTCTTTTGTTTCCTCAGATACTCCTCCAGGGAGTTTTAATGTGCCATTCTTTATTTAAGATTGGGTTCAGAACGTGTTATTTCTAGCAAGGCAGGGAAAAAATGCAATACAGCAGACATTAAATAGTGGGATGTCAAGGTTTTATTTTCTTTCCTCTTTGAGTTGTGGAATCCTTTCCTCATTTGCGTCATCTGGTGATTGATTGCACTGATAATCTGTGCTCCTCATCAATAACTGTCTCCTGCCAGTGCCAGGCAGAGGCTGTGCTCTGCCTAAAGAGCTTGTGACAGCAGATAAATGAACATACACGTGTGAGTAAAGGTGGGGACCTCTGAGAGTTTTTAAAATTGTCAGAGGTGCAGGCTACTTTAATAAACTAATGCTCTGTAGGTAGTGGCAGCAACTCCTGAATGCATTTTGCTAGCTAGTGGGGAAAGAATGGGATCATTCCTCCAGGGCAAGCCCCAGACCTCGGTCAGTGGAGTGAAAAGTGAACCCCAAGGGATCATATGAGGAGTGGGCCAGCATCAGCAGATGGAACTGCCTATGCAACGTTCTCTAGGCTGGGACAGCATGGAAAGCAGGGTCTGCTCCCCAGGCTCTTGCTGGGGTATGTTTGTGATTCCCTTTGCAAGTGCTAATGAGTTTTTGAGCACTTCCTGACGTGTGATGGATTTTATTTTCCATTATAGCCTGACCAGTCCTTGGAGAAAATCAAACTCAATTCATAAAATCATAAAATTTGCTGAATTGGAAAGGACCCGTCAGGATCATTGAGTCCAAATGGCCCCACACAGGACACCCCAATCCCATGTGCCTGAAGGCATTGTCCAAACACTTTTGAACTCTGTCAGTCTTGGTGCTGTGACCACTTCCCTGAGGAGCCTGTTCCAGTGCCCAACCACCCTCTGGATGAAGAACCTTTTTCTGATATGCGACTTAAACCTCCTCTGACTCAGCTTCAGGCCATTCCCTTGGGTCCTGTCACTGAGCACCAGAGAAAAAGAGATCAGTGCCTGCCCCTCCACTGCCCCTCATGCGGAAGTTGAAGACCATAATGAGGTCTCCCCTCAGTCTCCTCCAGGCTGACCAGACCAAGTGACCTCAGCCCCGAATCATAAGGCTTCCCCTCCAGACCCTTCACCATCCTTGTGGCCCTTCTTGGGACAGCGGGGGAGCCCTCAAGAGCTGCAGGCAGATCTGCTCTGGCTGCCTATGTCTAGTGCATGGCTTTGATCATCCTCTAATGATACAGAAGGGGAATTACAAAGCACATCCTCACGCTTCTGCTTCCCACTGTGTTTTCCAGAGTGTCTGGGGGAGAGCTCTTCGACCGCATCGTCGAGAAAGGGTTTTACACAGAGAAGGATGCCAGCACCCTGATCCGGCAGGTCCTGGATGCTGTGTACTACCTGCACCGCATGGGCATCGTGCACAGAGACCTCAAGGTACGGCCACAGCACCCCTCGGTCCCCTGGGCAGTGTTAATGAAGGTTGTATGGTTATATGAGTCTAACAAACATGTGTACCCCAGGACTGGCTGTTTCAGTAAGGTTTTACCATAGGAGAGATGCTCCAAAGCCTCCCCATGCAATTGGTTTTAATGAGGACCTGCAATCAGGGCAGCTACAATGGGAGTTTTGCACGTATGATGTGGGGAAAGCCATTAAGACGCAAGACATTGCATTAAGGCAGAAAACTCATCTCAGCTGGGGTGTGTTTACTGCTGTAAAGTATTTTGCAGGTTTGCCGTGCTCTATTAACTTTTACTTAATAATAACTGGTAGCAACAGTAGCAGAAAGTTGAGTGATTTCCTATCATTTGGAGCAGTGTTTTTGGAGACACTATTGACAGCAAGAGTTCTTCTAAGGACCATTGTGTGCCAATGTGATATTTAGATGATTATCCTTTCAGCTGCACCATATGGTCACATCTAAACCTCTCAGCTTTTCAGGTAAAAAACACCTAAACATGGTTGTTTTATTGTTTTCTTTCAGTATCTTAAACTGTTGTTAAGACAAGCAGAAAGGCTTGGGTTTGATAGCACTTTAGTATTTTAAATAATTAGCAAAAGATACTAGAAAAAGATACAAATTTCCAGAGAAAACTGTGGGTTCAGTTCCTGAGCTGGTTAATTCTGCTGAAGTTTACTGCCAGAAATGAAGAATTCAGTGACTGAAATAAAACCTCTGGTTGTTTTTTGGAGGGATGCTCTGAACAGGAGTTTCCGTGGATGTTGATGCAGAGCTTGCATTTTTCCCCTGGAAAAAGAGTAGAATTTGGCTACATGTTACAAGCCTTATATAAGCCTTATAAAAAGGCTTAATGAACATTAATAGAGTCAGGCGGCGCTAAGAATGGAACTTTTTTTTCCTTTTTTGCTTCTTAAATACAAGTCTTTATTAAATGTATTCCTAATTTTTTTTTAATATAATCTAACATTAAACTGCATGTTTGCAATTTTTGACTACTCTGAGCAAAGTTACAGTACTGGTAATGTCATCTTGCTGTTATGCTTTCAGATGGATGAAAAACCATGGTTTTGAGACATGCTCTTTATTTGCTTGTTGTCTTCTCCAAAATCAGTGCTGATGTGAAATGCTGTGTGGTGTAAAATAATAAATGACAGGCTTATTCCCAAATGCAATGGAGCAAAGTAGAGCCTGTTACTGGTGTAACCACCAGCCCCAGAGTTCTCCAAAGTGCAGCAGTGCCCAAGGCAGGCAGACATGGCCGTCTTTCGTGACAACCTCCATGCAGTCATTTCCTCCTGCCTATCTTTGACTCCAGATGTGAATCTTTGAGCTGTGTGTGGGCCATTCCCATAGGATTGCAAGCTTTTCCACACCTTACTGCTGCAAGGGACACGCCTCAGTCCTGTATACCTCCTACAGAAGGGAGCCTCCTCTGATCTTCAACAGATAGGGGAATAACAGAAGGTAGAAAAATTTAAGTATTGGTTTGGCACATGTTTAAGACAAAACCTTAAGTCCACTGAAAGAAAATAGACACTGATGTCCTCAAATAATGTTTCCTCCTCGGTATTGTGCAGTCCAGTCCAGACAGTCCTAAATAATGGGCTTCCTGTAAGGAGGCACTAGTTAGGCTTCCATCTCCTACAGTCTCCATGCATTGCCCTCCGTTCCTGTTCATTTCCTGCCCTTATGCTGAAGTACGCAGAAATATTCTCATATTTATTAGAGCTCCAGAGAATTCCGGTATGGAAATATTGTATTTTAACATGACCAGTTTGCTCCCAAATTCAATTTTTAGGAAATAACTTCAGGCTTCTTTCAGCCACCAACATTTTTGGAGTGATGTCCAAGACCTCTTAATTCAGATATTCCATTGTACAAGCTCTTAGTATTCTTGCCTTTATAATCCAAAGCAGGTTATACCTCTCACTTTTAAAAAATAATCTTATTTTAAAGTTCCTGTAATAAAATATGGGATCTGGTGATTGGGAAGTAAATTCATGTACAATTACTTTCAGAGTCTATGTAAGGCCATGCTGAATTTAGATCAAACCAACCTTCTCCAGTGGTATTTTGCAGCAAAGAGTAGCTCCTTTTCTCTTTCTTTCTTTTGTTTGCAGGCTTTTGTCAGTACCATATCAGTTGTCAAAATGACATAAAATACAGTGTATGAGGAATAACTGCTGTGAATTTCTGTTAGCAAAAACATACCATGGTGAGAAAAACAGGGATAGAATAAGGCTTTTTATGATCTCAAAATATCAAAATAAGTGTAAGGTTCAAAATGAAACTCTGGGAAAGGATCCACTCTACAAAAATACAAACCATGAAACATCCATAACAATTATTTATTGTAATTATGTGTTTATTCAGATACGAAAATAGTACTTGCTGTAGTTGGTAAAAGCAGGTCTGGGCTCTAAGTCTCTAGTCTAAGTAATGCAACAGCAGATTAGAAGAGATGGCAGCAGGTGATGTCCAGGGAAGTCCAGGATGCGCAGAAGGACTGAAAGGCTCAAGCAGCTCCACTTGGTACAGAGCCACCTTGTTAATGCTTTTTGAATTAACCAGCTTGAGGAAACAGAATTCTTTTAAACAAATTTGAGTTTTAAATGTGTGGGTTTCTTGGCCTTACTAAAGGTAAGTGGGAACCTGAGGCAAGTTAGCAGAAATTTTTAGGAAATAACTGCTTTTCCCTTAATTCCAAGTCTACCAACCCCTCAGCAGATTAGAAGGGCAGTAGTAAAAATCAGGAGTGACTCCAGCCTAGGGCAGAACATCGCATAAAACTGTAGTCCCTAAAGCAGTGTCAGCACTGTAAAGTCCGGTTAAAGCGCTGAACTTGCAAGGTATCATGAGAAAGAAACATAAATGGGACAACTGCATATTTATTTTTAGGAACCGAATTCTCTCCCTTCCCTCATCTCTGCTGGCCCACAGCTGTGGCTGTGGCTTGCAGATCCTCTCAGGCCATTGTGTCCCAAGTTCACACAAGTCCAATGGATAAAGCCATCACTTGATGCTGGGGCTGGGGAGCCAGGAAATGCTTTAACTTCCTGAATGGGGGCATTGCCCTCCAGCACTTCTGCATTCCCCCTTTCCCCAGAGCACATGGAGAAGGGAAGATGGATGCTGGTGCTGCTGCACTGCCATTTCTCCTCTGCATGAACCCAAGCTTGGATGTGTCCCAGGGAGCCTGAGGATGTTGTGTGGCCGCAGCTGCTCCTCACCATTTCCTGGAGCACACAGCAGGCTGCGTGTCAGCATTGGTACCAGCTCTGGGCAAAAGACTCCACCAAGGCTGTTTGGAAACATTGGGAACCCATCACTTTTATAGATGAAGACCCCGAGGTCCAGGGCCTGTTGCCACCAGGCTGAGTGCTGCAGGTGTGGACCCTTTCATGAGCCCAAAAGTTAAGCAGGGGAAGAGGTGGGCTCTCACAGCACGCAGCAAGAGCTTTGCTGTGTAACAGCAGCACATTCACAACACGTGGGTGCAGGACTGTCGGGAGCAGATGGAGGCTGGTTGGGCTCTCCAACCCGTCTGACTCTGGTATGAAAAGTCACAGGGCTTTGTGGAGTGCTCCTTGTTTTGTCTTGCCATAAACAAGTTGCTGTGCTTAGTGCTATAGCACATTTTTCCTTCAGCATTTTTTCCTAATCAGCTCTAGCTGAAACATCCTTACTGCAAGTCTGTTAACTGCAAAGGCATTTCCTCTCTCAAAACAGTTTGTTTCCAGTGGAGAAGATACAAAAGTCTCTAATACCTCCTGTTTTCATTTTTCTTTTTTCAAATACTGTATAAAATTTTTCATTACACTACCTGGATTTGCCATACTTACTTACTTTCAAATAAATCCTTCTGTTTTACCACTCTGAAGTGATAATATGTGAGACACATCTCACAAGTAAGGGATGAGCCTTAGGTCTTACTTGAGGTGCCAGAGCAGGAATTTGCTGTCTCAGAAAAGTTGCTCAAAGCTCAGAGAGTCAGTTTCTTCCATTTGTTGCCATACAGGAGTCTGGAGAGGATCTCCATGTAGGTTTTGAGAACAACTCTTCAGGCTTAGGGGAACCAAATTATACTTGTGTATGGCGTGACTAAGGGTTGTATTAAATGCAATGCATGGGTCAGCAGGTCGTGTTACTGAACTCACACATTCAAAACTCATTGTGCTGGTTCTCCCGTCTAGCCTGAGAACCTGCTCTACTACAGCCAGGATGAAGAGTCGAAAATCATGATCAGTGACTTTGGATTGTCAAAGATGGAGGGTAAAGGAGATGTGATGTCCACAGCCTGCGGAACTCCTGGCTATGTCGGTAAGAGCTTTGGTTATATTTTAGTGAAAATGAAATAATACTCATTTTCTGGTGCTGCTACATGGTACACATGAGATTTTACAGATATTTGTTAGATTTTAGCATTTGGCTGTGCTTTGCCTTGTGTCCTCAGACACAAGTGGGGTGCAATTGGGGTGTAATCCTGCGTTCCAGCTCTGGGTTTGTGGGATTCACTTTCATATTTTCCGTCCTTTGCAGAATGAGTGTTCTCAAAGACCCTGCTTGTAGCTACACCAGGAGCACGTGAAGAATAGCCTCAAATGTATTGCCTCTGCAAGCACCTAGAAAATGAAGAAGCTTTACCTAATGAAATGTATTATTTTAATTATAAAGATAGCATTTGCCAGAATCCTCTGATGGAAGACAGTAAAATTAAAGAGTTGCATTTAGTTTCGTACATGTTCAGTAATCCTCTGTTACAACCAGTTAAGCTACTGACTCAGATCTCAGAATGCAAAAGCTCTTTAGCTCCTTGGGCCTTCCTGGACAGTATCAAATTGTTTTCTGTTATTTACTCTTTGCTCTTTTATCCATTTGGTAGTGATTATACAAGGCTACCTATTAGCAGCATGTTTACCAGCAGCCTTCAAAAACAGTTGAAGTAGCTGAAAGTGAGCATTAGATGGCAGGTGGTGATGAGGTCTGTTTGAGCAAACACTATTTAAAAGGCTCCTTCTGTGCATGAGACATCCAGCAAGCCTATGCCTCCTGCAATACCAAGATCATCATCTGAGGTGGGAAAATTAAACTCTGGGGTATCCATGAAATCCATGAAACTGACAGTGGATAGGTTTGCCTCAGATCTTTCCAGAAGGAAAGACTGGATGTTTTCCAGCTGTCAGAAGCTCTTTTTACTTTGCAGCTGCCACCTCACCTGTTTTCGTAGTTCTGATGATATCGTAGTACAGGAACTCAGGTTATGTGATTATGACACAGCAATATAGATCTGCCCCAGGTACTTTTTCCTGGGCATTATCTTCACGCTGCACAGACATACTCTATCCCAATAAAATCAGAAAAAGGAACCGATTTCTGTGCTTTCCCATCATGAGGCCATCAGCCTCTCATTGTTTTATTTTAAGACATGGGCCAGGATGCACTGTGAGTAGCAGTCTTGTGTAATCACGCCCAACTGGAAATCTTCTTCCGAAGCAGCAACAGGAATTGAGCTGAGACAGCAGTTTTCATAACTGTTGCTGTCAGCTCTTCTGTCCTTATCAAACATGTTTTATTTTGCTCTGGAATAGGCACTGACTAGAATGAGTCTCAAGACACAGGAAAGCTTAAATGATGTTTGCTGAAGTGCTGATGAAGATGAGGGAGTGACTCAGCTTGGTCTCTGAGTGGTCTCATGTGGCCTCTCAGCGTTCCTATTTACATGAGAAAACTTGCTATTTTGGAGAGGAAGTTCTTGAAGCCTGTGATGGGAGCTGTAGTGCTCTGAGAGATGTTTGAGAACTCTCATTACCCGTGGTCTGGGCTCTCATAGCTGCACAAGTGCCTCCAGGCTTGTTTTTACCTCGCTGAATGCAGGATTTACTCATCCTGGTTCAAGAGGTCACAGACACTTGTTTCTGAAGTGCTAACAGGACTTTTCCCCCTCCTTCAGAAAGAAAACATCTCTTAGTATTTGTTCTTTTTTTTTTTTTTTTCCCCTGCACAGGACTCTGTTCCTCTTTAGTGCTGTGCTTTTTTTTTTTAAACATAATGGGTTGCTCAGACAACACTTTCCCAGCACAGAACATTTTTGTTGCTGGTCACTGTGATAATGCCCACAAATGGTCCTCCTTGAGTGTTACACCTGGTGATGGGGCTTCTGCATAGATGGTCTGCAATCTGCCCACATCCAAAAGCTTTCATCCCTCCAGTATCACTCCAACTTGCAGCACCTGCCAAGTGCCCTCAAATCAGTTGAAGAGTCCTTCCTCCTAGTGGCACAGCATGAATAAAAGTCCTCAGCCAGGCTGGGGTAGACACATGCCACAGTCCCGACCCATGAAGTGCCCTGTCTGCCACCTCTTTTTGTGTTTTGCTTTTTCTTTCCCACTCATTTTACCTAGGGTTCAGTAACACTCAGGGATCCATCACTTAAAATTAATTTCCTGGTGCTTTTCTTCAGAGATGTGTAGAACACCTCATTTTTTAAGATTTTATTAGAATTGATTGTTTCTGTCAATTTAACCACTTTGCTTTTAAATTGCTGGAAGAGAATTAGGCACATATCACATGTCAAAGGCACTCAGGGCTCTGTTAAGAAGTCATTGGCTACTATTTATACTTCACCTCCAGAAATGGGTCCAGTCAGATCCTGCTATGCAAAGTTCTGGTCAAGCTTCTGACTTGGAAGCAAACCTGATCTTAACTCAGGTCTGCTGCCCAAGTATTTGCAAGTATGCAACCCCCTCATCATTTCTGTCTAAGTTCCTTGATCAGGATATACATTCAACTATTTTTGTTTCCGTTTTTATCTCAACTTTTCTTATTTTCATCTACAAAGATCAGTACTATCCGAGACACTAAATCCCTATTTATGTGGTTAGGAAATTTATTGAATAAGGAAGGGTGTAATTATAATTAAATTCCGTAACAAATATCCGTTTTCTTCCTGAAAATCAAAGTATTACTTTTCAAATTAGACTATATCTAAAATGTGCATGACCAGTAGTATATTAACACTTTAGCTTTTAAAGCTCTGCCTTACAGATTAAATTACTGTCAACAGTTCTGAGTTCTTATTTTTTCAGGAGTTTTGTCAGAGATTTTGGCCCTGTGATGAAAAGCTGATGGTTAAGATAATTGAAACCAATTATGTGAGCCACCTTTGTTAAGAGGCCAATCTAAATGTTTGCTACTGAAAAGAGGATCTGACAATACAACCTCTTCTAAGAAAGTCTTGTGGTTTCTTATCTACTTACCACTCTCATCCCCATTTCTCATGGAAAGAGTCTGCGTGCTGAGCTGGAACTAGATATCCAACTTTTAGAGAGCACCTGAATTGGGAGAGGTGGGGCAGCTTGTGTGGCTCATTTCATTGCAAATTAGGTGTGAGGACTGACCTGCAGGGGTCTTACCCCATGGTCTGATGTGGAGAAGAAGTGGTGGTTTCTAAACTCTGAGTGATGTGTGTGACTATGGGTAAGATCCCAATAAGCCATTAGTGATTTATAATTTTAAACATCATTTGGGCTGGTCAGATTTTGACCTTGTATAATAACTCAGTTTTAATGGGGGGAACTGTTCAAACTTGCCTGACAATGAACCATCCCTGAGGTGTCTGAAGCTGGGCACCCACCAGGAGGAGACTCCAGTCCCTCGGCAAATTCTTCCAAAGAGATTTTGGATGTTTGGGAATTGGGTCTCACTGAGTGACTTTCCGTGATAGGTGGTCCCTCAAAAGCTTTGGTTACTTCTGCAGATGGAACTTAGACTTTCAAGACAATTGAAAAGTTTGAAAAAAAATGTTAGAAAGCCTGTCTGAGGCAATCTGATCCTCTTTTGCAGAAACACTGAGTTATGAGCTGTTTGTGGCTGACTAATATCTTAGTCCTACTGAGATTTAAAATTCTTGCTCTGAGTCCCAATCCAGCTTCAAGTAAAATTTTCTTGTACTTCCCTGTCGTACAAATTGGGCTGGATCCTGGATATGTGGTTGGTCTCTGTACACCCCACCTCACTCACTCTTTTCATTTTCTGTGTTGCTTTTATGAAAGGTCATTTCACAACTTTCATCTCTGCTCTGCCAGAAATCCAGTAGCAGTTTCAGATCTCACAAAGCCACGTGTTCCTCTTAGCCCTGTGCAAGACCACAGCATTTAAGTAAGCAATAGATTTCTACGTTGAATTTTGACCTATTTGGTATCCTTTGAGTCAAAGGTTGGAAAATATTCAGTAAGCCTTTGGAATATCCTTATTGGCAATAAGCTACCTCAGGAGCCTTTAGGCAGTATCATGAGTGATCAAGTAAAAATAAAGCATGGGAATCACTCTGAACAGGGTTTGCCCAGACAGAAGCACATGACAGGGCAGTTTTTCAGCTCTGTCGCCGTACCCTGACACAGAGTTCTGTTACCCTCTGCTAAACATAAGCTGCATTATGTCGCACGGCAGATACCTAAATCTGACTCAGCAATGTGAAATAGGGACAACAGGAGCACAAGAAGCAAGCAATACTGCACTGAAACCCTGTTCTGCTTTGGAAGCTGCCTCAAACTTCAAAGTCTTGGCCAACCAGAGCAAGATGAACACGGAGGAACATGTGAAAAATTTAAAGAAGTGCTTTTCACCCCAGGAGTCAGTGGAAGAAGTATTCTGGTCTTGTGGTGAAGCTGCTTCATGTGCATCTCAGCCTGTTTGCACTGTGAGGAGGGTATTTTGTAGGTTTTCACCTCAGGAGAGGGGCTGGGTTGGCCCGGTATGTGCAGTACAAGCTGTTATGAGGAACAGGCACCCTCATGACTTGTACAGTGTGATCAACCGGCTTAAAGTATCAGAGCAATCCCCATCACCTGAGCTCTTTGCAGGAACATGGATTGCAGTTTTTGGCATCCAGCAGCTGCATTTTTAGGGAGCTTATTAGCATAGCTGTGCTCTCTGAGGGCAATGGCATAGTGTTCTGAAAGGGTTCCAAAGGTTCTGGTCTGTACCTTTTCTTAAAACCTCCATTTGAAACAAGCCTTTGAATTTTTTCTCTTATTAAAAGCAAAATATAACCAAAAAAGTGCTAACTGTAAGACAGCAGGATCATCTGGCCTGGGAAGCACATCTTCATGTCCCTGCAGGTGGAAGGAGGCTCTAGGTTTGTTACCCTACCTTGTATCCAGCACTGTAGCAATGCAGATTCGGCCTGAAACACCTTGCTGGGTGTGAAGGAAGGGTCCAGGTTTGCTCCATTGATTTCCCTGTCTGGATGACCATTGTATATGATTTGAGCCTAGAGTGATTCCCTGGGGATGTGTGACAGTGGAAGCCTTTGCTCAGCTGGCATCTCCCCAGCGCCAGAAATGGGAGATTTGGCTTTCCCCTTCTCTTTTCTGCTGTTTTGTCTCCCCAGCCGTCTGTGTTGATTCTTCTTTAATGCTGTCAGCTCCTGGATTTTTTTCGTTGCATCTCCTGCTTTTGCCTCTTGGCACTGATCTGCCATCATTCCTGAGAGCTCCTCTGACTTGTTTTTCAGCTCATTAAATATTTCTGCCTTTCCTATATGTCAAAGGCAGATGCTGCCAAGCTATGTCCTCCTGTTCCTGCTGCATGTTTGGTCATTGGAAAAAAAATCAGAAGCAGCCATTTGGCCTTAAAAGAAGTATTTAAACCTCCTGTCTTTCTTCATTGATGCTTACCAAAGAAGAGGTAATAACCTCACATTTGCTTTGGGCTTGATCCTGTATTGGTCTTACCTATTTCAGAGCTGCCATCCACAGCAACAGCTGTCAGTGCTCTTCACTCCTCTAAAGCAGAGAAAAATGCCCCAGCACAGTTTTGGTATTTTAAGAAGGAAAATCTTTATATAGTTCACATCCCCTCATCTCAGAATTGTTTTCTCTTATGTTAATGTGGCATATCTGTATAATGTCAGGAGCTCACTTGTGCTCAGCAGCTATTTGCATAATATTTTCTTTGGGAGCTATGAGATGTATAATGTTTACTAGTCTTGAAAAGTATGTAAACAGGTGCAGATAGTCAAAGGTAAAAGAGAATGTGAAAAAAAGATTGGGAATTTGGAAGGAATGGAGAATTGGAAGAAATCTAAGCACATAAAGACAGGAGAACATTAACTCCCTTCTTCCTCGTATTTTGTCCCAAAATTCAGTTACAAGGGATGGGACAAAACAGGAAACTGTCTCATTTCTTATGCAGTGGACCCGATTTCCAGTTCACATGCGGTGATCCCAATTTGCTGAATGACTTGAAGACTGAGGTAGTATTTAACCTGTGCTGCAGATTGGGGCATATCCCAGTCTTCAAGAGTCTTCCTAATCTGGCTACCAGCTGTAATTTTACCCACATTCCCCTGAATTTTCTTCATTTTTACAACATGTCCCTGGTGAAATTTGACCTTTTCCATCACTGTTCTGCTTGTGGAAATGCAAACTGGATGCCCTCACCTGCCTCATGCACTCTCTGCCTTCAGTCCCCTCTATGAGCTCTCAGACCAAAGCACCAGAAAGTCTTTTCTGATTCTCTTTATTTCTTCTTGTTCCATACCTTGCTGGCAGTTTCGACCTTGATTTTGTTGGCTTGTCTGGCTTAAGAAGATAATTCTTTGAAGAGACCAGTACACCAGAGCATAAATGTGGGGCTCAAGTTTTAATACATCTCTGTACTTCACAGGGTTTTTTTGCTGTTCTTCAAGTAACTAACTGCTGGGGTGTTGGTGAGACTCCTAGCAGAGGAAGGTGTGACTCCCAAGAAATAATTTTGCTGGGACTTGCAGCTTCATGACTTTTTTCCAGCACTTGAACTCCAAATTACTCAAAGGAAATACTGTGCTTTTTAAAACCCAGTGTGGCAAGTGTGCTTTAGGAATGCCACAATCAGTGATTTCTTGCATTATTGTGGACATTTTGCTTTGAAAAAGGCAAAAGCTTCTGTACATGAAAAAGATTAGGGTCACAGGGTTTTAAAATTTAGGTTTAGGCATTTGCACTGCAAAGTCCCAACAGGGAAAACATAATACTTCATGATCCCAAGCAAAAATACACCTTTTTGAGTCTCAGTAGTGTAAGATAGTAAAGCAGATCCATGAAGAGTTTCAGTAAATGCCCAGGATCTTGCTTCTAGCAAAATTCAAACAATGGTGGCTGAAAACTATAGAGGCAGGAGGCTCAGTTCCTCTGTGCATGTCCAGTTCCTGTTGCTTTTCATTTCTCCCTCTGTGGTGTCTGTGTTCCCAGAGACAGAAGGACAAATGACTCCCTCTGACTCTTTGACATCCAGCAGGCTTTGGAAGGCAGCTGCTGGAAGAAATGGTGACTGCTCTCCTTCCTCTCCTGCAGATGTAGCTTATCTCCTCCCTGACTCGCTGCCCTGTCTGAGCTGCCTCTGGAACTCCCTGGTCTGGCAGCGCGACGTGGCGGAGCTGCGATGCTGTCAGGGAGAATGTGCATCTCTGCACCCGTGCAGAGCTTGGCCTCATTTTCCTCCTAAACAGGGAAGTGATGGCCCTCTGCCTCCCATGCATTTTTCTGTGCTTTGTTTTGTTTTCTGTGCCTGGAGACAAAAAAATGGTGAATTTGCTCCACTTTAGGAGTCATCCTTTTCTGTGAGAATATGACCTTCAAAAAACCCAGACATTTGCAAACGCAAGGGCTGTATGTGGAGAGTGAAACAAGGTCTTGGGGAGCTTCAAGTTTCAGGGTCCTGCTTTTTGACCATATTCAAATGTCTGGTCTTATAACATGTGCTTGTCTGGCTTTTTATTTTCAGCTCCTGAAGTGCTGGCCCAGAAGCCCTACAGCAAAGCTGTGGACTGCTGGTCCATTGGGGTCATCGCCTACATCCTGTGAGTACCTCTTGAGCTTCCAGTGCTGGCACCTTTGGGACCTGCAGCTTGCTCTCCCACTATGGAGTTACCTGCTTAGCCTGTGGCAAAACAGCTGATTTCTGCCACTTGTGACATGGACACCTCTCAGTTGCATAAAGGCTGAAATTTGAGCAAAAGTGGTAGGAAATGAACCAGTACCCTTCAACTGCCAAAATCCTTGCTCCTACCAGGACTACACAGTGTGCAGTAGTGTGGGCTTGTCCAGGCTGTGACATCATTGAAGTTACTGTGTCCCCTGCTCAGATTGGCTTTGAGGAGAAACAAACCTGGCTGTGTCCACCGAGCTGCCACAGAAACAAATGTCTTTTCCTGACAGCATTACCAGTGCTTTATTATTTTTTACTTTTCCCTTTTACACAACTATCACAGTTATACAAGACTGAAGGAAAAAGCAGCTCCAATGAGGCACAGCATTAAAGCATTCCTACTTGGTTCCCTTTTTCCTTAAGCAGACATTTCATGGCTTGTCAACATGAATAACTTTTTGATGGCGCTGTAGAACTATTTTTGCCAGGACATGCCTCATTGCTGTGCTATCCACTCTGTGCAATGTTCATTCTTTACATTTGCATTGCATTTGCATAAGTTATATGCTACCCAAAATAAGGAGATTTTATATAAAATAGTATAGGAAGGTGGCTTTATTTATTGCATGTGTGTTCATTTATTTAAACCAAAACCCTGCCTGAAAACATTAGTTTCATGACTGACTTTTTAATCTATGTGAATACAAAACTTACATGGGAATGGATTTCTCTTGGAGCAGCCATCAATAGCAGGATGCAAAAAGCTTTTGCTAAACAAAGAAAAATCAACAGTGCTGATTCTGACTTTGTTTCAAAGCCCAGCGGGACCTACTACAGCAGTGAGGAAGAGGACAGACACACCAGAATACCTCAGAGGCTGCTTCACAAACTGTTCCCTAGTGCTCTTTTAGATGAGAATGGTGTATGCTGACTCAAAGTTAGCATTTTTCACAAGCAGACCTGATCATGGAGGTCCTAGGGGTTGGGATTTTTGACATTGTCAGTTCTTGCCAGCCATGGCAGGACACAGTTTGAGTCTTTTCTGATGCTCTTTTAGCACTTTGCTGAGTACCAGCTTCAGAGAGTGGGAGAAGGAGGATGCAGGTGGGAGATAGCACTACTTTGCCTCACCTCCAGGCTCAGCTGCTGCCTGGGTTCAGTTTATTGCCAAATATCCACCATGAAAATACGTGTCCATCTGGCAAACCATGGGAGGGCTGTGAACTGTTGCATCTGGCTGCCTGGAGATAAACCTGGCTCTGCCTTCCTCCACGTTATCAGTCCCATGTGTAGTGGCTCATGCACCAAAGGCCTTTTGTGCTGGCAGACCTGTGGTTATTTCACTTGTTGCTTTCACGGGTCTTGCTGAGGAATAGGGGTGAGACAGTGCTAAGCAATGTGTCCTCCACACCCAGTTTGTGAACACTTCTTCAACAGGTGGAAGATTTTAATCTCCTCTGTAATCCTTTCCCTTTGCTAAGCAAGGCTGCTCTTTCTGCAAGGTTCAGCTCTGTTTCCTGCTCTGTTTTCCAGATCAGTGTGTGCTCAGCTTGTCAGGCAAGGCATGCACACTCCTCAAATTTAAATTCCCTATTTGCTATACAGGGAATTCCCAACCCAGAAGGCTTAAATCATCTCAGTAAGAATGAGCCTCTCTGAATTCCTGTTTGCAGGACAAGGAAACCTTTTCAGGGTTTCTGTGCTTCAGGTAATAAAGTCTTGATTTGTATTTTGTACAGGCCAAATGAATAGCAATAACACATTGCTGTAGAAGGAGCCTGTTAATATCTTTGCCAGACTGTTACAGCTTGGGTGGGATTGGGTCTGAGACCGAACCAGCTCTTTGAATGTGTAAGCCATATCCTTCAGCTCCTGTAGCAGTCAGCAGCACCCCAGGGCTCCCTTTGGTTAACCCCGCACAGCCCATGGCATCTGGAGCCTTGTGCACTTCAGCTTCTTCGGAGGCACTGGGTGGATGCAAGCAGCCATTTCACCAGGGTGTGCTGTTCAGTTGCCTAAACTTGCACATTTAGTGCCATGCTGGGGGGTCCAGGGCAGCCACATGGATTTGACAGATGTAACGCAGAGACCTTCCTTCTGGAGAGGCAGATGGATCCAAGCCGGAGACCATGGACCATGTCAAGTAGCACCAGATGCCCATGCTGAGGTGGCTGGATCACACCCTGCTCCCTGCTTGGAGCCCTGCTTTCACAGTGTGGATTCATGTGGTTTGTGGTACATTTACAGCACTCTCCAGCCTCCCTTGACTCCAGCTCTGCTGAATGCAGTGTGATCTTAGAAACCCAGCCCACATCTCACGTGTCCTAGTCTTGGTCTGGATCTCATCCTTGCTTCCAGGAATAGCCAGGAGATGCAGATGTGGTCTCATAGCCAGAAATTGCAGATGTGGTCTCTTAAGAAAGTGGGTGCCTGGGATACAGTAAAAAGAGAGAGGAGGAGGGTCCTTCCCTAAGCTGGGAGGCATTAGCCCTGCTAGGGTGTCTGATACCACCAGGGATGGGCACGGCTTTGACACGTAGGTCTGTGGTCTCAGCAGAGCCACACCACCAGAGGCAGCAGTGCCAGCAGGCTCCCAGTGTGACATGGCACCAAGATGCCACAAGAACCAGCAGTATAACCACCCTGGTGCAATGCTGGGAGTCAGTTTTGCCCTGAGCAGGAGTTATTAGTTCCAATATGTCGCTGCACCCATATGGATATGCCATATCCAGCTCCACAGTCAGCACAGCTGGAGCTCCTTGCACATGCCTAATCCAGTTGGAAAGGCATTTTTGCATTAGGCAGTCCAAGCACAATGTCCTGCCTCACTTCCTCACCTCTCCCACAGACCCTCACTGCCACTCTGGGCAGATTGTTGTCATTTAAGAAGATGGAAACTCAGGGGAAACCAACACAGAAGCCAAGCATAAATTAAAGATACTTTGAGCTAATATTACTGCGAGTGGTTTGAGTGCCTCCAGACACGAGCTCAGTCTCACTTGAGAGCCCTCACTTTATGACACTGGAAGAACAAACTGTATTTAAGGCACCGATGCTGGAGAGAAATATTTGTTTCCGTGATATGCAAGGATGCGTTGGGAAAGAATACCTTTGTTTCAGTGCCAGCCTCTAATGCTTCTCATTAATGACAGCCAGATTGCAGAGGCCTCACCAGAGGAGTTTTTATCAAAACCTGTTTTGCATGAGAAGTCATTATTCACAAAAACTAATTTTAGAGCCTGAAATTTCCTGTTATTGCAGTTGCAGTATTCGTCAATTTGAAACAGCCTCACTGTTGAGCTCAGCTTTTCACTTATCACAAGGTAATTTTGATAATGTGTCCAGCTTAAAAATATAAAGCGTAAGAAGAGCAAGAGACTTCACTGGATTCCCAGCAGCTGCATTTTGGACCTTTATGGGTCACATAAACTGTGATAAAGGCTTAGGGAACTAAAATACTGATCACATGCATACCTTATATAGAGAAGATTAAGTTAATTTATGCAAACAATAGAAAATCATGTTTCAAACCTGGAGAAGAACCTGGGGGCACAGAATGCTCTGCCTCAGTCCCTGGTTATTCATAGTCTTTGATATAGGTCAAACACATTTTGCTTTGAATTGTCTTCTGATTCTGTTCACTGTTAGGATAAGATAGTTACTGGTTTGTCATTGTTTATAAACAGTTACAGATCTGCAGATAAGTCTTGGATCATACTTTCACACTTTGCTGCTGAGCTGCTTTTGATTTTCAAGTAGATGTGCTTGAATCATCAGTGATGTTTGTATGGAAGGATTAACCAGGGACAGTGCAAAGTATATTATGCTGAAAGAGGTTTCCACCATCACCCTGGAGTCATCCATTGGGAAAAGGTGGTCAGTCATCTTGCCTGCTTGGCATCACACACCAGCCTAAGCCAGAAAGTGTGGAATAACTTACTTGTGCGGCACTGGAAGGAGAAGTAGTGGTGGCAGAGGACACAGGCATGTTGGATTGTTCAGGAGAACTCAGCTAACATTGGGAAGACAGCCCCAAATTATCATTCCTCATGGCTTGCTTCTTAATTTGTCTTTGATTCCCTATGCTGATATGTCCTTGTCCACAGCTTTGTGGGGGCACCAGTGTCAGCCAACATGAGGGACTGTTCCCAAAATATACAGAAGAAATACATGTGTTTATCCCTATAAATAGCACTTGGATGACTTCCCACATCATACATCTCAGGTCTTTGAGCACTTACTGAATTCTTTGTTCTAATCTAACTGTAAAATTGTTTGTAAAACTAACCCTGGGGCCTCTTGTGTCACAGGCTGGACACTGACCATGTGAATGAGTTTTTTCGCCTTTAGTATCACCCTCAATAGGTAATGGGAGCTTGCAGGGGTTTGCTTTCTCTGCCTGGTGAGGACAAGATGTTCCTGCTATTCCTCTTGTGCTCTCAGGATGACTTTTAGAAATGACTTCTGGCAATATCTTTCTCTTGTACATCCACCTGTGTTTTTCTTATCTGCATCCCGTTATTTTTAAGGCAAGACTGGGAATAGGAGTTTAGGGGAAAATCTGTTGCTTATGTGATAAGGTTACTAAATAATTCTGAAAACCTTTTATTCAGTGAAAGTGCAAGAAAATGATGACAGCTAATAGCTGCCTGAAACTCCCCCAGGACAGTGCAGGATTTTTTCACATCGAAAACAGAGGGGTTATTTTTGCATTTCTGCATATCTAAAGAAAAGCAGCAGAACCTCTGATAGTGAGGTCATTTTTTTCACACAGAAATGTCCCAACAGATGGAAATGAAGTCGGTGGGATTTTGATTCTGTATGAATTAACCAAAAACTCATTATGGACTTTGGAAAGTGGCCCAGTTGCTGGAAGTCCAGCAAGATTTCCTCCAGCCATAAATTGCAAGATAGGCTGATTTGCTGGGGCTTTCCCATCCCTTCTGCAAAGCCAATAATGTTAAACGTTAAGTAACATTAAAACTGTAGTGTCTTCCTAAGGTCTGTTTTTAAGGGAAAGGACAGCAAGGCTGCCTGTATTTTGGCACTCAACCCACCCCTGTGCCAGGGTGCCCAGATGCTCCTCTCCCACGTCATCTCTTCTGACCTACAGGGCTGGCTCCATTCTCACTTGATTTTCAGTGTAGGTCCTCACTGATTTGCCTCCCGTCAAGGAGGAACATCCTTGGATCCCCATGTGCAGAAGTTTTATCTCATCCTGGCCAGGATCAGCCAGCTCTCAGACAAGGGGCTGGTTTGGGGGGATCTCCCTGCCCATGACCTGTAGTAGCAGCTAACACTTCTCAACCTCTCACTAGCAAGGGAGAGGCTGTGCCAGAAGAGGCTATTTTCTGCCCTGTGCCCAGCTCCCAGCAGTTCTGGTACCCTCCTGCATGACCCTGTCTCTCCGTGTGCATCAGCATGGGCTGCAGTGACCTCCTGGGCACAGAGGCTGATTCCCCAGATGTGTAGATACTCAAGCCATGCAGAGGAGCTGGATTGAAAGGCTCTGGAGAGGCTGGGGCTCTTGCTGGGACTCATGTCTCTTTGCTCCCCTTTGCAGGGTTGTCACCCTCCAGCTCTGTGCTGCTCGGCAGTTTGCTCCTGCCTTTGCTGCCACAAGTGTGTATAAATCACAGCAGTCCTAACTTGTGCTCTTGAACCTTTGCCAAGGTAATTAGTACAGTGCACATTTGAAGGGAGTTATTTCTCTCTGCAGAGCAGCCTGCCAGTGCCTCAGCATGCACAGCGCTGTCTGCTCGCCTTAAAATGCTTTATCGGAGCGCTTGGGTTTGTTTAAGGAAAGTGCTGAGGAAGGCAAGAAATTAATGAAGGGCTGTCAGGCTTCTTACGTGGAGCCCCCTGAGTCTCCTAGGGAAGAGGGGACAGAGCAATGGCTTCAGGTAGTTTTTTTCTTTTATCCTTTTTTTTTTTTTTTACTCCAACCTGGGCATCAACCCAGTGCTCATCCTACCGCTTGCAGTGCTGGTGCTGTCAGCTCCATCATTTCCCTTCAGTGAAGCACCCAGAATCTTGGGAGTTGTGACAGAAGAGGAGGAAGGTGAAAATCAGTTTGTGTGCATCCCACCCCAAGACTGTGGAGTGTGAGCACTGGTAATTATTACACTAAAGCAAGTCATTTATAAGCTCATCACAGATACCTGTGAGCTGGGCCCTGATTGTGAATCCTGTTTCTTCATTAAGTTACCAGATGTTTTTCCTTCATTGTCCATGTACCTAGTGCCTTTTTGGCATTTGCTTAAATTCAGCATTTTTAAGAACCCTTCTCATACACCGCCTGCACCACGGGGTTTCACACAGGAGCACCCAGCCCCGTGCACAAGCACGTGCCCATTAAGTAGGTGCACAGTCCTGCTCTGGACATACATGCTTGTCTGGCATGAGGTTATCTTACTGCTTTTGATAATGGCAGTCATCCAGTGGGACACAAATGAGGACTGGCTCATCTGCTCTCCAAGATAAAGAGAGAGATTTCTGGTTCAGCTGAACCACAGCGGGTTCATTATCATGCTGCAAATTTCAGTAGAGTTCTCCCAGGTCATTATGGATGTGATGCAGATCAACATCTCACTCAGTATTTAAATTATTTATCAAGCACACTGGCTCTTCAGAGCTAACAAAACATTGCTCCTTTCACCCTCAAGTGTTGAGTTGGTTCAAATAACCTCCAAGGCAGCCGGCTGGCTCTGGGTTATAAATAACTGAAATATTTCATTTCTTGCAGTTCCCCCCCTCTTGCTCTGTTGTTGCTTCTGAGCTAGATCTACAGTCTGTTTGTAATGGCTGGCTCTCTCCAGTTAAATGCTTTATTGAGGTTGATTGACTCAGAGTTAAAAAAAACCGTAGGAAAAAGATCATTTCAGTACCAGCAAAGTATGTGAAAGAATGATTTAGACCAGCGATAAGAGAAAAAAAATGTATCATCTCTATACAGACCACAGAGGCAGGAAGGTCTGTTTAACTGTGAGCAGGATGGGTTTGCTAAAACCTTGGGCCAGCCTCAGAGATTAATCTGGTGCTTTGCAATTGGTATTAAAACCTGAAGAAGGGGTGTCTCGGCTGGCACGTCTGTGCAGAGTGGGACGGACTTCTCCCTGCAGCACCAGCTGGGTGTGAGGGATCTCTGACACATGAGTTTTATCACTGCATTTGCTTAATGCAGTGCTGGATGTGCTTTTCCCATATCCAGCCCTACCTCAGCATGGTGGCTGTCCTGCTCTCTGCAGCACTGGGAGGGTGCATCCCGAATGTATTAGCTCAAACTAGGCTAATAATGTTCAATGTCCTGCTTGCCCTGGGGCTAGGTTTTCTGAGAAGTCCTGTTATAAACACTGAAAACCAGGACAGGACTGTTGTTAGCCTCAGGCAAGGCAGGCAGTTGGATGTGGTCAGCAAAATCACTTCCAGGAGTGAGAAAGGGAGAGGCTCTCCCTGTCTGCAGCAGCAGCAGGTCCACGTGCAGCCCTTGCAGGCCCCGCTGCAGAGGTGGACAGGCTGCCAGGCATCCTCCTTGCTGTGCCTGGGGACACAGAGCCCAGCACAACCTGCAGATGCATTATGCCCTCTGCCTGAAAGCTCTGCAGGGCTTCTTGTCCTGCTTTGCACCAGGTCTTCTGGATATACTGAGGGATGAGGGGCTGATGCTCTGTGGATGTGGAGTTCAGGGCATGAAATCTTCTCTTACACATAGGAGAGGACGGCCGGGGTCATGTCTGTTTAATAAAACTGTTTCTCTGGTTAAACACCCAAAAGCATGCAGAGAGATGCCAGGATACCTGCATGGGTCAGCATGGGATCAACAGCACCACGAGATCAACAGCACCAGGTTTCCAGGCAGAATTCCTCTTTGTCCAGGACAGTGCCAATCTTCAGAAGTGGGTTTACATGTCCCTGAACAAACTTCTCTCATGGTAGCACTTGCCTGCTTGAAAACTTACTGGGGCGAGTCTTAAGCAAGAGTTTCTCCTTCTTCTCCTTCCCTCCCTCTCACCTTCTGGACAGAAATGGGTCCGGTGGTCACCTGTCTCTTTTCTTGTCCTCCGTTAGGCTCTGTGGATACCCCCCTTTCTATGATGAAAACGACTCCAAACTCTTTGAGCAGATCCTTAAGGCAGAGTATGAGTTTGACTCTCCGTACTGGGATGACATCTCCGAGTCTGGTAAGTAGCTACTGCTCTTTAAATTGCAACAGCCATGCATGCATGTGTGCCTATTGCATACATCCCCCCCATGGCATGAAAATGCACCCGCCATCATGTGCAGAGCTTCTTTTAATTGAAAACCAGTGAGAATGTGCATTCCTTTTGGCTCAAATAGTCATGGGAGTTCATTTCTGCAGGAGACAAATTAAATGCTGTTTTGTCCAGCCACACACAAAGCACTAAAGCACAGCTCAAATAGAAGATAAAGATGGCAGAAGACCATCCCAAGAAGAAAAAGCAGCTTAATTTCTTCATTGTATCCAAATGAAAAGCAGATTGTTAATGTGTCATTAATAATAAGGTGGCAAACGAGTTTGGCTCTGTTGCTGAAACTGTACTGCAGCTCCAAAGCAAGTCCTCAGTGTGTGCAGCAAAGAACCAAGAAATTAATGGCTTTCAAATGAGGCAGGTGAGCAGATCCAGAAACTGGGAGGACTGTCCATGTGGGTGGATGTTCCCCACCCAGTGCAAGAGACATTTAACCCATAGTACCCCCCTGTCCTGCTCGTGTCAGCCTGGCAGAGGGGCAGATACAGCAATGTGTTACAGGCTGAAGTGCCTAAGAGCTTCTGGCTCCAGCATGGGAGCCAGAATGTGTCGGGGGGTGACAGCAAGCAACATTCAGCCTTGCACCTGCATGTGTCCCTGACACACTGTGTGGTCTCCAAGAGGTCACCCAAGCTCTGTGTCTTTGCTCTGTTAAATCCAGGGAAACATCTGCTACTTCATGCGGGAGAAGAAATGAATTCTAGGAATATTCCATCATGTAAAAATATCCCTATAAATACAGTTTTCTGATTTATTAGTGCTACTGATTGAGGCAGGGGAGATAAAAATTGAGTGTTTTTATTATAAAGATGATTATATATGCTCTTATCTGCACACAGAGCAACATTTTATGCTGCTTACATCTGCAGTCCAGATATCATTGTGATGGATTGCTCACAAATATATGTGATGAGAAGTTTTTTTAAACTAATAAGGATTTTCAGAGAAAATATGAAAGTCTGCTGGCAGACTCTTCTGCCTCGTGGGGGAAAGTCCATCACCTAAATCAGCACAAAGATTTTCCTGCCATATTTGGCTTTGCTGTGGCTCCTTCAGCTACGCTGTCCTGAAGCTGCTGGACACACGCCATGCTGCAATCTCCTTTCCTTCCATTATAGTGTCGATTAAAAACACACTGCCTGCTGCTCCGGGGAGTCCATTTTCCTTGCTAAATTCCTTGTAAATAGGCAGCGTGTCCTCACAGCTGTCCATGTGTGTGACTGCTTGGAATGAGCAGTGTGAAGCTCCTCTTACTGTGGCGTCTGACCCCCTCCCTCTCCACTCAGCTGACCAGCACCTCCAGTGGATGTGGCCACATTCAGATGGCTGAGATGATGCAGCATGTGGCTGCCCAGGGACCCAGGAGCTGGCAGGGTTGTAGTCTGCTGACTCTGAATTATCTATCCCCCTCCTAAATACGCCTGCAGGAGTAGATGCCTTCAGCTTTTATCTGCTACACTTAATTGCTTGGATTTGGGTCTAAGTGACTTTGGTTATATCTATACTAATAAATGACAAATGACCCAGGGCCATTTTCTTCTGCTGTGGCCAGATGGCTCTTGGTAGCCTGATCAGTGCTGTTGGCGGATCATGTGGCAGCAGAACTGGGCATCAACTCTATTGCTTTCAATTATTCTCTCTTATTTTTGCAGCTAAAGACTTCATTCGGAATTTGATGGAGAAGGACCCTAATAAAAGATACACCTGTGAGCAAGCAGCACGGCACCCTTGGTAAGCAGCACTCACTGCTCTGAAAAACCCTCAGGACAGAGAGCGCGTTTTTACATTCGTGGGTGGAAGTGGTTTTTCTGTCATATATTGTGCTGACCTCTACTACTTAACTCTGTGCTTTTATTCTTACAACCCCTGCCTTTGTCCTCCAGATTTTCCTGGAAAACTGTAATGGACTTTAATCTCAGGCACCAACCTGTGTAAGGATTAGTAAAACGCTGAATTATGTATGTTGACTGTAGTGCACCAGTGGAACGTGCCAAAATGAATTAAAGTGCTTTAAGTTAGATGATGCCTTTGCACATGGGTGGCTTCACCAACATTACCCAAGGTTTGTGTAGCTGGAACAAGGGTGACTCATGTACTTTGGACCAGCCCTGAGTGACTGGGAGCATCATCCCACACTACCAGCTGCACCCACACGTGGGCTCTGGATCTAAGTCTTTTAGGGCAGGGAACATTATATATACAAGGTGAGGTATTTTTGTTGTTATAATAGCTGCAACAGAAAAGAGTTAATGGCATGACATTTTCACCCCAGGTGTGCATTAGACTTTGTTTTTATACTATCATAATTGCCCCAAATGCCACTTCCTTTTGCACTGTCTGTGTGACAAAAAGGAAATTTTGAGAAATTAAATCCAGCTTTTGTGAGATGAAAAAAAATCCCAAACTGTTTCTAAGTGATACTGACATGAGCCTTGGGAAATTAAACAAGTCAATGTTAGAAATACAGAATAAACAATGGGAATGCAACTCCCAGCAGAGAGTGAGGTGACCATTTGTACAACTCAGAGACAGATTTTCCAAAGCCTTTACATCCAAGACACACAAAACATAAGCATCCAGCTCCTGGCCCAGCTACATCTGTGTTGGTTGCTGGAGTGCAACAAAGAAACGTGGCACTTGTAACACACACAGCTTCTGGGCCCTCTGAAAGGAACAAAATGATAAAAATTGTTTTCATTCCGGTTTTTGTATGTTTTTTTTTTCTTTTGCATGTCATGGCCAAGGGCCAATGGAAACTCACAGACTGCTCCATAATTCGTATTATTTTCCACTGAATCCAATCTTCCATTTAAAAACAACACCCCAAAAGGGTTTTTCCCCATTTCTGTGGCAGGGGGTCTTCTTCTGCCAGGCTGACTTTGCCATCCAGTGGTTCATTTTCAAGACTTCAGGTTTTTACACAGCTCCCAGCATAGCTCAGAGTCAGCCTTTGAAATGTCAGACATGCAAATGGCACTGCAGTAGGGAGGCTGAAAATATTCACCGTGTTTCCACTGCAGATCCCAAATCCACATCCCTTGGACACAGAGGGAATATGTGCCAGGGGATTGCAGGGCAGTTGCACTGAAAGCAAAGCGTGGAGGCTTCCAGAGCTGTGGCTTCAGATCTGCCTCCGTCCTGCCCAATGTGCTCATGAGCAGCCATGAGCAGCTCCATGCCTCATTCCCCCTTGCTCTGAAAAGCTTCCTGTGACATGGATGTTGCAGTTATGGACCTCTGTGGAGAGGGGTGTGGTGACTTTTTTTTGGAGGATTTGGATCCTGTAGTGATAAATGCCTTTTTGGATAATCATGGCTGCTCACCCAGATATTATCTGTTATTTTGGAGTTATGATAGGATCTCCTTTTGCCAAAGCATTGCTCAAGGAGCATTTTCCACTCAGATTCCTTATGTCAGGAAATAGTGAGGGTTTTTACTGTTTCTTTTCTCATTCTATCCATTGCATCTGTTGCAGTGACATCCTTTCCTTCCCTTGGAAGGGAGGGAAGGCTTTTTCAGTCAAGGAGGAGAGTTCCGTGCTTTGTCTCAGTGGTCAGCTCTGTCCTTCTTTCAGCCTGGGCATATTTAAGTTTCCAACAGCTCCAGGCCTGAGTTCCTCACTCTCAGGGTTTCATCCAGTGTTGCAGCAGTTGGAGACAGGGGTGCACATGTGCAGCCAGCAGAGAGAGGGTACCACACCCTTTAGAACAGGGCCATCCCACACCTCCTTTTCCGATGAGCATGGATTTTTCAGCGTACATCCCCCTTAGCCACGTCACCTTCCACAGTGCCAACAGAGCATCTTCTCTGTGTGCTGTCAGAAGTAGAGAGGACCATAAGACTGTTGGCTTAGTGGGAAGAGATGATCAGAGCAGGCTGAAGTGGTCCCATAAATTAAATGTTTTTGCAGAGTGCTTGCACAGCAAGCAGCCCTTGATGGCATCTCATAAAAGGTATTTTTTCTCATCTGCACAAGCAACATAACTGGAGAAGCATCTTTGAACCCTATAGTTCTCACAGAGCGAAATCCTGATTCCACCGAGGCTAGTGGGAGTTTTGGCAGACTTCAGGGAGAGTTGAGGTTTGCCTCCTTGTTTCACCAGCAGAACACAGGTCTCCCTGAGCCACTGCTGCTGTGCTAATGGTAGATAATTAATAGATATGGGGAGGTGGCTCCAAGTAATACCATTTTCCAGCTTTCCTTTTTCTTCCTCCTCTGAAATCTTCCTTTGCAGTATCAGATCATTGGGATCCATCACAAATTAGGAAGAAGTCTATAAAATCATGAGCGTCTAACACATATTTTATAATCTGATTGTGCTAAAAGTAGTTAACTGTGCATGATATGGCTACCTGGCCATAAGATTTTGTTGTTTCAATATGTAGTATTTGTGAAGAATAAACTGATTCTAAAATATACCTTTTATTTTAATCACCATGTTTTCATTAAAACCTTCCAAACAGGGCTTGCAAGAACTGGATCTTGCAAGATATTACATTTGTGCCTTTAAGGTTAATAATATCTTTGAATTTTGGGAAACTGCTCCAGAATAGACAGCTATTCGCATGACTAAATGTTTGCACAGGATCAAACCCTAAAAAAAGTAAATACTTCTTCCCAATGGCCCACTTTTCTGCAGTGTATCTGCTCACCACATGCCTGCGTTTACGTGATGTTTTGCTATTTATAATCAAATGGCCTTGGCAGGGAGATGGTACGTCAAACTCGGAACTGGCAGAAAAGGAGGCTAATAATTGCAGTGAAGTATGGTAGCTGAAACAGTACAGTATGTGAGACTTGTTGCTATAATGACTCCACCCCTGCATGTCCATTTATACAGATTTCTCCAGTTTAATATACAGGTGACTTATGCTTTCCACTGGAAAAGTTACTTACTTTATAGCATATCTTTCAGTGAGGTTTGCACTGTTTATAGTGTGTTGCGAAGGTGCAGTGTTCTGCTTAGTTGTTCCCACTGTGACTTTTCAAAGAGGACATGGCAAATGAAGGTAACAAAAGAATGGGGTGATTTTGCTGCAGCTTGATACATTTTAATGTTTCCCTGGCTCATATTAAAGACAGCAATTAAGTTTATTAAATATATTGCCATGTCAGAGCCCACATCCTGTTTAGGGCAGTGGCTCAGTCTGCAGTGATTAGAGGGGAGCAGCAGAAACCTGAGGACCTGTTTTTTCCAGCTATAGACTCATAGAAACATAGAATATCCTGAGCTGGAAGGGACCCACAAGGATTATCGAAGTGTGCTCCCCATCAGGTCAAACTAGGTCCTGCAGAGCCAAATTCAGCCTCCAGGCTCGGATCAGAGGGAAAGAAAACAGTGCTCAGAGGGTGAGGACAAAGTCCAACAGTTAGGAAGCTAATACAGAAGTTAGAAGGGCTGCCATGAATTCATTTACTCTGTCATGCATTAACCAAGTGAACTTAAATGGGATTTAGAGCCATGTGCTGAAGGCAGTTATGGCATCAAAGGCAATTTGGGACATCTAAATTAAAGGGTGATGGATGAATTATACAGCCTCCATGTAGAGACTGTAAATACATAGACTGTAGAAGGAGTTTGTGACACGAGTTAGACACCAGTGTCTGCGGGTAGGAGTGTGGTCCTGGCTTTTCCCCATTGCTTGTGCAAAGGGAGAGAGGGTCCTTGGGATGTGCCAACCATCCACGTGTTCACTGAGGAATCACAAAGCTCTGGCAAGGACTGAGCCTCTGCAAATTGTGACCATGACCCAGAGTGTTTTTTATGTGCCAGAGAGCACAAGCCAGATAACAATTTCCACTCAGGAAAAGGACATGGTTTACAAAGAGCTCAGTTCTCAGACAATATTGTTTGAAGTGTGAAAAGGCCTTCTTGAAGGGAACTGCTGATGTTTACAACATTAAATCAAACTCTTACTGAGTTCGTCCCTGCACTCCATTTATTTTGGAACATCACTGATACAGTGCGTGTGTGTATTTATACAGATGCATGGATGGATGTGTGTGTGTGTGCATATAGAAGAGTTATGATCCCTCAGCATTATCCATTACAGCTAACTCCATGTTTCCTGTCAGCATCCTCAGGAGTATTTCCAAGCACTCTTTGGCCAGCACAGCATTTTAGTTGGCTGCCTTCAGAAGGAAGGTTCAGAAAATAATGGCAGATGAAAGGCTCTGCCTGCCTTTGTGGGCAGGGAGGGTGAGAGAGACATTTGCTTGCAGCATGCTAATGAAGAACTGTCCGAAAGGAAATTTGCTGATTTTGTCTTTGCTGGAGATTCCACTCAAAGCTTAGAAGTGGTATGGCCAGATAAATTGGTGTGATAAGTTTGAAGTCAGCTAGGGAGCTAAAATAAATTAGATACTATGAAATAATATTTGATCATTAGATTAGATTCCTCTCATGTGCAGAATTAGATTTGTTATGGTTATTCATGAGAAGTACCCTTCTTAGCTTCAGTGGATGTGTTTGGGATGGAGAGCCCAACTCTTGGTCTCTTGGTATCCAATTCTGTGCATTGAGACAGTTACATATTTACAACTGGATGTAAAACCAGCTTCAGCGTGAAGTTCCCCAAAGCATTGTTAAGATGTAGCTGCTTTCAGGTGCTGCAAAATGGGAATCCTGAGAGAAAATCCAGGTTCCACTTAGACAAATCAGTCGTTGGTCGGTTCTGGGTGATGCTCAGCAGGATAACAGATGATGCATTATTCTGATTTGTTTAATTTTATTATTGTATATGTGTGTGGTAGGTAGAAGCAATGTCTTTTACTGGGCCAACTAGTACAGTTGGTAAAAAAAAAAAAAATCAGTGCTGACACAGTTAACTTCAAGTTAAGGGCAAAGCCAGAAACTATTGTTCAGGACTAGATAAGCATCAGTCTGATCAGCTCAAGCTGATTATAGTTTCTCAGTGAAAATGCAGCTGATTTCTGCGGGCAAATGATATGTTGTGCTAGGGAGGGAGAGAGGGAGAAAGGAAGTAAGAAAAAAAGACACTAAGATATTTTTGTCCTAAAAGGAAAACTGAGATGGTTTATAGCCTGTGGGCATGGAGAGTTGGGGAAATGTGGAAGGGTAATTATAACATGTACTGAAACCAGTATCTGTTAAATTTCATTCATTCTCTTCTCAGCCAGGGAACTAAAGTCCATGATTAAATACATTTGGTATAAATGTGAGGATGCTCATGACACTCACCCACAGGCTAGATCTGTGTGCCCAAAGCATATCTCATTTTTCATATCTACCAGTTGAGAGTACAAAAGATGTGACTTCCCCCTGCTCACCTCCACCTCTTCTGTGTCCTGAAACCCCCACATCTCCAGCAAAGCACCAGCAGCGAATGGAGGTTAACATTGCTTGTTTTCCTAGAAGTAAAACTATACTATAAACACTATAACACCACAAGTATTTAATGAAAGTTACAAAATCCTCCAAGTGCAAAACACAGTCTGAAAGCACAGTGCTCGTGTTACAGCATCTCAGGATTAACAGGGTAGTTCTTCAAAGGTGGCTTGGAGAACAATCCCACTCCTGACTTTCCCAGCCAAGGCTGCGTTCTAAGCCACACCATTCAGCATACCAGCACGTGTTGGAACAGCTCCTGCTGCACTAAATCAGCCCCAGCAGTGCTGTTACTTTGCTCTGATTAAAAACTATTGGCTGCAAGGTGCTAATAGTGCTGAAGAGACCTTAGATGTAGGATGGTTCCACAGCTGTAGCATCTGAGGGCTTCACTGGATGTCTGTCCACCCCCTTGTGAAGTAAATAAATACTATTCTTCTGCCTATTTGGAGAATATTTGTCCAAATACCAAAAGTTTTTTCTTGGAACTACAATGATTGCATAGTGAACATAGGGGTGGCAGAAGGCAGTTTGTGAACTATTGGAACCAGCAATTTCTTATTGAAGCCGTAGCATTTCAGAAAATGATCCCTAAACTAAAAAAAGAAAAAGAAAAAAAAGTATATGTATATATATATATAGAGAGAGAGAGAGAGCGCGAAAGCCTGTGTTGGAGCTACACGCCCAATCAAAAGCTTCATATGGCAAAAGTGTATTTTCAAATCCTTGTGGAGACTGGCAAGAAAAGTCTTCTGGAAGAGCTGGCAAGGGCATCATGCCCCAAGAACTTGTTCTGTCTGTTTCCAAAATAAGATTTGACAGATTTGACAGGTGGGAAACAGGATCTGTTCTTATAGAGTTTGTTAACCAACTTGTTCATAAAGCAAAATGTGTCATTAGCTTTGGTGGAAAAATGTCCTCTGCAAGTGTAAGTGAATTTTCTGCCTTGGTCTTTTTGATCAGTTACTGAAGGGATGGTTTGGCTTGTAGTTTCTTCTGAGATCTGTAGTATGACAGCCAGTG
Organism: Dryoscopus gambensis; assembly: GCA_013389985.1. Classification (NCBI taxonomy): domain Eukaryota; kingdom Metazoa; phylum Chordata; class Aves; order Passeriformes; family Malaconotidae; genus Dryoscopus; species Dryoscopus gambensis. Next base: position 183,407 of record WEIT01031373.1, read on the forward strand.
CTCCCAGCTGATGTGTGTTGAGGACACCTGCCTTCACCAAGGAGGTGTTCTTGGACAGAGCAGAGTGCAAATGACATTTTGGAGTGACTCTGACTAGCGGTTTGCCTTTCCACCAGGAAACTCTGCTAGGGCCTCTCTGGGAACGTGGCTTGCTTGGGATCCATCAGGGTCTGTGCTGAGCCTGGTAATATTCACTGTGCAGGACAGAGGGTGGAACAGTGAACTTGATGCTTAACCCAGACAGTGCCTCACAAAGCTTTTGGTCACCTGGCCCTAGTGGAAGATCCAGGAAATCCAACTTGCCTCCATGTCAGTGGGAGAGGTGATCAGAAGGAATCATCTTCAAAGATCTGAAGATCATTCAGTTCTTACACTTAGGCCAAACGCTTCCCTTTCTCCGTCAACAGCACAGGGACCCAAGAGAGGAAGTCAGGTGCCATTTGGGAGCTGTGCTTTGCCCAGTTCTTCTCTCTGCTCAAGGCAGAGGCAACATGGCAGTGGCAGTGAAACGAGGCCCTTCCCAGCTGGATGAGTTACCCTGAACCCTGTTCCTTCCTGCCCACAATCCTGCTGGCTCCAGCACTCTTGAATGACCCAGTAGAGATGAGCTCACTTCCAACAGGATGGGTTGAGGGGTCTCCACTCTTGAGACAGGAAGGTTTAGTCCTTCCTCCCAATAGTAAGTCATTCTTCTCATCTCTCTGATGAAGATCCTGGGAGATTGTTGCCAGCAGGAAGGCTGGCACTTTTTAGCACTTCTTAGATGTGCCATGGACATGAAGGCAGAAAAAGCAGCATGTCCTTAGAGGAACAGGGTTACAGTTCGGAATGATCTGGGCAAAGCAAAAGGGATGCCTCCCATTCACAGGACGCATAAATGAAAGCAGTTGGCTGGGGTATGTAAGCAGACGTTCATCTTTTAAGAAGCACAAAGCAATGCTGCTATTCTGCTGCCTTAGTTGGAAAACAGAACAGTTCGGGTGCTGCCCTCTTAGGAAGATGTGGATTAGCTGGAGAAAGTCCAGAGGAGCTCACTAGATCAGAGGATTAAAAAACATGAGTTATGAAGAAACAGTGAAAGAATCAGTTTGTTTAGTCTAGAGAAGAGAAGACAGAGAGAAGTCATGATAACAGTCTTCAAATATGTGAAAGGATGCTTCAAAGACAAAGGGAATAAACTATTTTCCATGTCTTCTGGAAGATAGTGAGGCACTGGAATAGGTTGCCTGAGGAGTCTCCATCTTTCGGAGATCTTTAGGGACTGGTTAGTCATGTATTTATCAAAATTATTTTGACAGAGGTGGAGTGGGCAGAAGGACTAGATGACTGCTGAGTCCCCCAGACTTTCTGATTATCCTGTTGGAGCTCCCCAGACTGGAAGACTCTGGTCCTGATGGATTATTCAATTTCTTAAAATTTTTTTATTGCTAGTGGACATGGTTTTTATAAAAAACAATGTGGCTAAAAAACTTGATTTCTGAAAGTATCACATCCAACATAGAAGGCAATCTTTGCCTCCTTGCATCACCTACATTAGATAGCACTAATTACCCCAGCACGTCGCCCATATGGTGCCTGCTCTTCCAACAGATCTCATGACTTGAGGATTTAAATGAATCAACAAAATCCCCTTGAAATAACTGAATTTAGTGAAGATTCAAATGTATCTTTATCTGTTACAGAAACTATGCAATATCAATCAATTTTTTTAGGTTAAGTGTTGCTCAGCTTAAGCTCTTTGTGCAGCCTGTGCTGCTTTAGTGAATGTCCATGTATCTGCTTTACTGTAAATCTACATTAATCATGATGAATGACTATGTGCATTGCAGGGTGGCAGGAAAATCTCCAGTGCAAACAGAAATCAGACAGGTTGGAGTGGCTTTGGAAGATTCTGCATAGCTGAGGCTAAAAGTAGTCTCAGCCTGTTGATTTTAAATCTTTGGATGTAAAGAAAAAAAAAAAAGGGTAGAATGTTTTCATGTGGGACTGTAATGGTGATAGAAAGCAGCCATGCACCAACAAAATCAGCCTGTACCTCTTTGTAGCTGCCAGACCTACAAGCCTTATCTACACTGGCTTTTATTGCCCCAGATTTTCCGCCACAGCTGCCAGCAGACAGCCGTGGGAAGTTTGAGTCCTTATCTGAATGAAATCATTGTCACTGCAGGTGCAGTCACACCTGAGACCAGCCTCTCTGCTGAGGAGAAAAAGTGAGAGTATTCAAGGGGAGGAAGAAATCTCTTAAAATGTGTCTGCTCTGTCCATTTCAGGATCGCTGGCGATACAGCACTCAACAAAAACATCCACGAGTCAGTCAGCGCTCAGATCCGGAAGAACTTTGCGAAAAGCAAATGGAGAGTAAGTGACCCGTCCTGAGGGCTGACACCGACACACAGCTCTGCTATCACAGTGGCCATATGGCCACCCCTGCAGCAGGGTAGCGCTTTTGTAGCCCAAAATTATGGTAAAAATAGCTGCTCCAGGCTTAGGTTGCATGACCCTGCAGGGCCTTTTATACAGGATGGTGTTCACTAAGTACCAGATGTAATGAATGGGAGAAATGGGGCTGGGGCTGCTCATAACTGAAGCGCCTGTGGTTTTTGTGGAGTGGAGTCAGCACCATGCAGAGACATGAAGAAATGCGTGTTGGGGCAGGGATAGATTTGTCAAATACAACTTTTTTGTAGGCTGCTGCATCCCAGCTCAGCACTAGGAGGACAAAGTTTTGATAATGCTGTTTCTAGCTTGGAAATTGGGAAAAAATTGAAAGATAATTGGCTTATTCCCTTCTGACACTCTGAGCAGCCAGGAGAAGAGCACACGCAACCTTTCTGCGTCCAGTTTTTTTATTCTCTATTTCTTTCTTGCCGTTTTTCTCCAGCAAGCATTCAATGCCACGGCAGTCGTGCGGCACATGAGGCGGCTACACCTTGGCAGCAGCCTGGACAGTGCCAGTGCCAGCGTGTCCAGCACCCTCAGCCTCGCCACGCCGCTCCCTGACGCAGCCACACGGAAAGATTGTGAGTAGCCAACATCCCGGGAAAGCTCCCACCACAGCAGCCGAGCAAATCCACGGGATCCCCGTTTTCCCTTGACCCCCAGGCTGCAGTCCTCGCTGCTTGTAGGTTTGGCGTTTGTGCAAGCAGGTGTTTAAAATAAGGACTTGAAATGGGCCTAGGCTGTCATTTTTGGCTGGCTAAAAAATAGGGTGTTTCAATTGGAAAAGTTTATGCACTAAAAAAAAATGAGGTTTTAGCTTGGTGATTTGTGGGAGAAAAACACAGTTTCTTGTGGAGAAAAAGGGCTTTTGCTTGGGAAAAAGACCCAGACCCCCACAGCAAAGAAGTTTTGTATTTGATTGAAATCTGAAAAAGTTTACTCAAACTGTTTATGTTTGAGTTTACGGTATCGTTATAGGGTATTTTTCTGTAAAAATTGCCTTACTTTCCATTTCCATTTTCCATGGAGAAGATTAATCCGGCCAGTCGGACCCAGCTTCCCACTTCCTGGGCCAAGTTAAGCTCCTGCGTGAAGAGACTCGTTTGTCTGAGCAGGAATCAAACTCTGTGCTCCACAGTGGGACTTGGCTCTCTGCCGTGTTTGTTTTGTGCTAGAATTGAGATTTGCAAGCTGCCCAGTGGACTCAGATGTTTGGGATATATATTTTTTCTGAATTCCTGGGGAGGGACATGGCAGTGAAGGGATTATTTGGAAGACAGAAATGTGTCCTTTGCCATGAAGCCTGTATATTCTCTGGCTTCTGAGCATTTCTTTTATTCTCTTCTGTCCATCTGTAGAGATTTTATATCGTGAAATGGAGGGATGTGGACTTTACAATTAGGGAGGATTACTTTAAAATGCAGCACCAAAAAGGAGTGCTGATATCTTTTGGTATTGCCAGTCAGTGTTTTGCTGTGGTCTGAAGTAGTCATTGCTACACTATACCCCTCACTCTTCTGGAGCTGAAAGCACCTATTATTCAGGATGGATTTTGGATAATGCTGCTCTCTGCTTCTGCCACCCCTGCTTGCCACCCCCTGCTCCTTGACAAGGACATGCCACCAGGCACAGTCCCCTGGCTCTGTGTGGAAGCTGTTTCCTCTTTCTGTCATGGGCATGGTTTCCCCTCTGGCTGGAGTGGGTTCTGCCTTCTGGGTACTCTGTGAGATACTTTTCCAGCCTGTGGTGTGGCTGAGCCAGGGGAGAGCCCCTTCCCTCTGCATACTGGTCCTGATGGGGATTCATCCTCAGTGTCCAGTTTGTGATGCCCAGTCCCAAATCCTACAAAAAACCATCAATGAGCTCCTGGCACACAACTGGCACCTGCAAAGGCGCAATGCTCACCATCCTCAAAACACTTCCAACCATGCACTGGCCATGCAGCAATGTAGCATACCCCCTACATGGCAGAAACGTGCCTTGATTTTGGTTCCTGCTACAGCATGGCAAGGCTAGACTCATCAGGTCTAGAGCATTGGATGCATGCTTTGCTGCTAAACTGGTGGGTGATTAATGCTGTTAAACTGGTAGGTGATTAATCTCCATCCATCCATTTGGTTGATCTCAAATGGTGTTAAGTAATGGCAATGAGTAGTCTGAAAACTGTTAAAACATGTGTGAACATTAAGTGTGGGAAGAGAAAGAAATCTGTTTAACCACTGCAGAACCAGCCCCTGTCGTGGCCCCTGTAGAGAATCCAACCATATTTTGCAATGGTGAAGTCAAGCAGGACAAGAAGGATCAAACCAGATGTGTTAAGATAGGATGAGTTTTTACATGCCAGAAATACAAGGCAGAAAAATATTGGAAGATTTCCAAGCATCTCAGGTTAAGCCCAGCTTGGCAGACAATGCAGAAGAGCTTTCCTTCCTCAAAGAAATCATTTAAAGAGTTGGAGTTGCTGGCACCCCAGAGAACCAATGAGGAGAGCCAGCAGCAAATACGATGAGTTAAGAGGGAGCTAACATATCAAATGCATTCCATCCAGTACCTCCTGGTAGGAAAAAGGAAATCTCGGAGGTCTCTGTCCTGCCTCTCCTTTCTCAGCAGTTCTCTCTGCGTAGAGATTCTTTGCACAAGAAATATCCCATGCAGCAAGTTACACGATCCAGCTGTGCCACCATTACACAATACAATGCTGCCTGATGCTATTAATAAACATTTAATGAGCTCTCCAAATTGTTTCAAATGCAGCAATTTCGCATCACTGAAGACAATTAAGTACGGCCTTTGCTTGAGAGTAGGTTATGTCAGGCTGCATCCAAAATCTCTGTAGTAGGGCAGAGATCAGGCATTGGGCTGGCTTATGCTACCTGTTAGGAACAGGAAGGGATTCCTAAGGGAAATGGTCAGGATTTCTCAAGTGTACTGGCCTGATTCTCAGTCCATGGCTGGTTTATTCAATTTAGTCATGACTGGACTGCCTGGATTATTTATGGGTCCTAGAGCTCTGTCTTTTTAACGTTATACATAAATTGCAGTGGGAGGCCAAGCTGTCAAATGTCAATGGGAAATGGGATGTGGCCAAGTGTAGGTACAGCATAGTCATCCCTGAGGTTGAAATGCCACCTTGAAGCATGGAAAGGTAGTTAAAAGTCCTAACAAGTATCAAAAAGATCCTGAGGAGTCAAAAGGCCATGTCAAACTCCTATCTGTAGGCTTCATCCATCCTTTATTCACCAGTCTGGAAAATGAACTGTATTTCTAATCACTCTGAGCCTGCATCTCATCAGAGCAAGGTGCCCATGCCAGGTCCTCACTCTACAGTTTTTCTAGCACCAGAATAATGGTACTCAAGAGATACTCAACCTCAGATCAACCTACGTCTCAGCTGGAAGTCCTGGAGACATCCCAGTGAAGCCTGGAGCAATGTGAGCTGTCACTAGAGTGATGTCCAAGTCACACAAATTTACATTCCCTCTAGATTTACTGGAACTCAGCAACGAATTTGACCCACTGTGCTTCTTTATCAGCAGCTTCCCAGGATGCCTGGGGAAATGTGTTTAGCCCAGATGCAGTCTGTTCATTTAGCTAGATGGCCATGATGAGACATTTAATCATCTTTAACATGCCCAGGAGGAAATTACTCTGAGCAAGTACAATGCTGGAGGGATTTTTAAATCCCACCACTCTTTGTCTTCAGCCCTGGAAATGTTGCATCGGTGTGGCTGAACCCGTACCAAAGCTGGACATTGAGTCCCTGTGAGATGTGTGTGCACTGCTGGTGGTGGCAGTAGGTGAATGACCATGAGCAGAAGATGCCCTGTGGAGGTACCCAGCCAACCCACCACTGCAGGAAGAGCAGCAGCCGCTTCTCCAGCTGCAATCCTCTCCGCTCCATAGTGTGCTACGAAACAAACTCAACTTCGCCCAAGTTCCCGCCTCCAAAAATAACATTTCTAACTGTGTTTCTGGCTTTCCTTTTAGGTATGTCTCCATCCACTCTCTGTAGTTTTGCTTCATCTGCTTCTTCAGGCGTTTCTGCAGTAGGAGGGGACCGGAGACCCAGACCCACCACAGTGACCACAGTGCACACAGGGAGCAAGTGAGCGCCGGGGCGGCGAGGAGCGGGCAGGCGGCGGGGCTGGCAG
>WEIT01031373.1:190026-245980 GCA_013389985.1 Dryoscopus gambensis
CCTCGGCGCCGTCCCACCCTGCTCGGCGATGGACTAGAAGAAGGAAGATTTTTTATGGCCATATTTTATACTGCAATTCTGAAATGTTTCATTTATCACAAACTGCAGTGACTCCAGGAGGAACGGAATCTAACAGTCTCTGGTGCTGTACATATATATACATATATATATATATATAAAAATATATATATGTATGTGAGTCTAGCAATGTTCTAACTAATGAACACTCATTCTTTCCCCCAGTGATTTACTCTTTTCTCAGTGTAGGTAACAGTATATGTTGTATTTTTTTCCATTAACTACAAACATCTCAACTGGATTATTTAAATAGGAATAATTTTCTGAGCATTATATTTTTTTCTTTTAAACATTACTTCAAGTAATGTCCCTCTTCCAGTTTGCTGGGGGATAGGCTATTTCTGTAGGTAGGACTTGGCGTTAACTTTGCAACATGGGAGGATTTCAATGGCATGCCATTTCTTGCTCCTCAAATTGGACTGCAAGTCTGTCTGGCTTTAGCAGAGCTGTTACTGCTCAGATTAGGAAACTGCTGCTTTCCCCTCCATCCTCCTCCTTGAAAGCCATGGGGAGAATTAAATTGCCACCAGCTGGGAGTCAGCTCATCCTTGGCCTCGTCCCCGTGGTGCCGGGGATCAGCACCCCTGTTTCAGAGGAGAGGCAGGTACACGGCGTCAGGCAGGAGCTGACCAAAGCTGCGCAAGGGAAATGACAGAGCATGGTCTCATCCTGCAGTTCCCATCTCCTTTGAGTCGCTGTGTGTTGTGAGCAGAGGGAAAGAAAAGGAAGATACAGGGCTGGGAATCATCATCCTCTGCCACTGATTTGCTGTGCTGCCCTCAAGCAAGACATTTAATTCACCATACTCCGCACAGTGTGGCCTTGGGCATGGGGTGCATCCAGCCCAAGGGCTTCATGACAGAGGTGCTGAGCACCCACAGCTCCTTAGGGCTTTGCCTGGCATTGCTGATGCTCATCACCTCCCAGAGTGGTCAAAAGTGGGGAGAGGAGAGGCGTGGTGCTTGAACCCCTCTATAAAGCACTGGCAGGATCTTGGGTGCAAAGTGCACGATCTGGTGTAGTGTAGCTCCATCATGCTCAGGCTGAGGGTTGACAAGGAGCACTGAGCTGGGAAAGCAGGACCTCCATGAAAGGCACAGGCACAGCTGGAGGCAGTGGTGGCACTGGCTCTCCCTCCTCCCCAGAAGCTCATATACCAAAGCAAGCCCAGTTTACCCATTTTTTGCACGCATGCACTTCCCAGGCTCTTTGTGCTGGTGCATCGTGCAGGAACAGCCACCACGGCTGTTGTGCTGCTGTGAATTAAAGCATTTTGAAACAGAGACAAGAGCAAATTTGCCCTGATTTGCTAAAGGGCTCCCTCCAGGTTACCTCAATGAAATTCCCATCTGTGATTTTGCTTTGAGGATGTGAGAAGGGAGGCAGGTGGCAGAGGCAGATGCCCTTCACTGGGCACTCTGAACCCCTCACATCCCAGACAGGTCCATCCCTGCCAGAGGCACAATTCCCTGCAGCATGCTCTGTTGCCACACTTGCCTCATTTATTCTGCACAAGAAATTGTGAAAGCCAGTCATGGACAGAGCTGAGTGTATCAGGCAATAGTGCCTGTGCTGGGAAAAGCCATAAGATAGGTATTTTTCACTGAGACTTCTATATCCTGCTCCAGCCTAAGTTGGTTGGCTTCAGCCAGCAGAGTTGGGATTTCATCCATCGTACTAAAAAGAAAGCTGGGGAGAAAAAAAAAAGCTGGAAAAGCAGATGGCAGTGAACACTGACTGTTTGAAATAGCCGCTCCTTCAGTGGCGCTTAGAGCGGTTGCACCAGATCTCTAGTTTCCTCTGTGTTAAGCTGCTCCCTGTTTTCAGAGGGCTGTGGCACACCTGAGTGAGCCCCTGGGATCCCCCGTGCACCCCACCGTGCTGCAGCTGGCATGGATGCTCACCCTGAAAAGGGTTCAACTTCAATTTCTCATTTTAGGAAAGATAACATGTACTGAACTGTTGTGGGCTTACAGCAAAACTTCATATAATTTCCACAGTGAAGACTTCTGACCAAGATTTGGACAGACTGAAGGGCAGGGGATCTCCTTGCTGCAAATCGCACTCCTGCCCCCATCCCCTTGCCACTGTCACCATACACTTTTTATCAGCATTTACATCTGAGCTCTTTATATCTGCGGCAAAAGCATCAAAACACAAGTATAACACAATTTAAACTCAATCTAAGGCCACTTTATTTTACCAGCCTGAGTTAGGAAGTTTTGGTTTTGAGAGACTCCAACCCCAAGAAATTCAAGGTATTTTGAACCCCCATGATTTCATAAGCCCAGCTGGCCCTGTTCTGCTCCAGTTGCAGGTTGTAAATAGACGGTCTCCCAGTTTGGCATCGATGGAGTTCCCCACGTTTACACACATGCAACCAAAAGCAGGATTTGGTTAGGGAATAATTTTGTCTTTGTAGAGCAGTTTTAAAGGTTAGGGCTCAAGTGTTCCCTCTACGCCTCCTCTTCTGAAACCTGAGGTCTAGTTTGAACTTGATGTCAGCAGTTGCTGTGGCCACCGGTCAAAATACAGCATCCAAATGAATCTTGCAGAAAAAAGAAAAGCAAATGGATTTCCAACTCCAAAACAAAGAGCAGTGACGGAAGCAAAGGCAGACATGCTCTCCTGCAGCTGGGGGGTTCCCAAGCGCTGGCTGCCCCTCCTTGCTGGATGCTTTCTGTGGTTTTTTTGTTGGGAAGCGTATTCTTTCCTTACATCGTTGGAATTAGTGTGATTTGGTTTTGTTTCTGCAAGTAATATTCTGCCTTAGTTGTGTGATTTATCATTGTTCTCTTTGGCTTGCTATCAACTGCTGGGATCTTAAGATAAGAAACAGAAGCACTTAAGAGCAAAATTGTTTCTTTCTGCTACAGTTTTGGTGGTGGGGAGCTCTTCTTCTGTATCAGTGAAACACAGCTGGAGACCTGACCGAGGTTCACCAAATGCTTAGAGATCTCTACTGAAGCATCACTTGGTTAAAACTTCTCAGTTTAAATCTGGATAAATCTGTTACGAGGGGTGACTTGGCAGCACCCAGGTCAGATTTATGGGGGGCCTGGAGACATTTGCCCCTTGGGAGCACAGCCTGATAGGGCAAACACTCCAGCCTCGCTTGCCAGGGATGCTCCAGTGCTTTTGCATGTCCTCCCCCTGCCCCAGCCCACCTCTGCTCAGCCACTCTCACAGGAGAATGCAAAAGTGGAGTAAATTATGTGGGCATGGGGAGAAAGCTTCAAAACAAATCCCCAGCTGGCCTTGCCATGAAGGACTAGGTAGAAAAATCACTCTGGGCTCTTTTCCAATGAACTGTCCTACTAAGCAATCTGTGATTTTGCTGCTTGCATGAGGACTTCAGCCTGGACTTTGTTTGTTACCCTTTTCTGCTTTACTTTACTGGTACCAATGTGTTTTTCCTTTGTAACTTGTTTTCCTCAGCTCCTTCCCCTTCTTTTTCTTTGCTTGCAGCTTTGATTGTTGATTTTTACCTCCAGAGTCACAGAGGCCATCTCTGATGCCAACAGCAGTGCTCTTGCTGGGAAAACAAAACAAAAAAAATCCAGAAAAGCTCCAGCTGGCCCCTTAGCCTGCAGAAGAAGTTGTGAGGACAGGCTGCCCGTGAACTCTGTGAGCTGAAAGTCAGTATTGCAGTGGCAGGGGCTTCTGCTGATGATTTTGCATGTGACTTCATTCCCAGTGCATCCTAACTCTCTACTGGATCACCCCTCCTGCAGCACGAAATGGATATTGGCCCTGCGGCATGGCTAGTGGGGAAGTAGGAGTGTGGGGGAAACCTGGCACGTTGCTTTCCTGAGACTGTGTCACTCTTCTGCTGCTGCTGTCTCTTCTGTCCTGGTTGCTGTTGTACAGGTGCCATTAGAGTATTGGGTACAAAAAAAAAAAAAAAAAAGTAGGATTTTACCTATGCCTTGTGTGTCTGTTACGGTTGTGGTGCAGAAATAAAACCAAGCAATGATAGAGGTTCATTCCTGACATGAATCAAACCACAAAAAGGGGTGTGAGCCCACTGGTAGACATCTCCATGTAGTTCTGCTGTAAGCATTGGATATGGGTTTCTGCTGTGTGTGTGTGCTGCATACCTCCATGGCTATTGACAGTATTTTTTTTTGTTACCAGTTCTTTTGGGTCCCTGCCTGGTTCTGAGGAAATTCAGGTCTTGTCCTAAGCTTTTTTTTCTGTTCCAGGGCCAGCATAACCGCTGATCTCAGGCTTTTCTTCCCAAACCCTCTGCAAACCAGAACTTGGGCCTCCAGGGTGCCCATGAAATGCAGTAGCAGCTGGCCCCAAGGATGTCTCCTTCCTATTTTTAGGGAAACAAACTGCCAGAGAAAGCCAGAGAGCTTTCAGCCACTGGCAAGCAGAGAGGATATTGCCCTTTGATGTGAACTTGGCATTAAGTAGATCAGCTCTAGGGAAACCTGTGCTATTACTTTCTCCTGTGATAACAGCTCCAGCCATGAGCAGCACTGAATGAGCACCAGATAGAAACACCAGACTGACTTTGCCAGCAAGATCATGCAGGCTGAAGCCTGTTCCTTTTGTTCTTTCCAAAGAGTCAGGGGATTCATCTACTGGCAAAATAACAGTTTCCAGGCTGAGCCCCAAGGTACAGAAGTAGCTTCCATTCAGCATATGGAAATTCTCATTTGATGGAATTACTCATGTTCTTGCTCCCATGCATATTTACCTGTCGGAACTGGGGCTTGAATGCATCCCAGAAATTATGCATGGGAAGGGAGTTTTGCCTTCCTTATCATGTTTGTTTGTACCAGAAACTCAAACACTCATTCAAGCAAAAAGCAGAAACACACACAGAGACTACAGTATCCAAGGAAAACAGCATCAAGACCAAGAGTGAAGGATTAGCTGGCAAATCACAGCAATGGCTGAGTGAGGGAACAGCAACCTACTCACAAACGCTGCATGAACAAGAGTTTCCCCTGATAAACCAGTCATCCCATATTTCATGCCCAGCAGCAGGTTTTACGCAGTACCTTTTGTTTTCCCTCACGTCCCTGCAGCCGGGTCCTGCCTTCCCACCATGTCTGCAGGGTGCTCTGGTCTCTGTGACACACCTGTGTGTTTGTGTGTGCACACGTGCATTGTGGCCCCAGGGATCACAGATCCCTCTGCTGGGAGATCAGCAGCTGGTCCAGGTTTTTTGGTCTGACTTTGCACGGTTGGGTCAAAACGGTGTAAATAGTGTTTGTAGTGGAGGATAGAGGCTCTTCAGCCCAGATTCTGGTTTTCAAGACCCCCATCCCCACCACAAACAGTGCCACTTACCTGTCCAGGTAGCTTTTTTTTTCCCTTCCTCTTCATAAATGCTAAGGTCAGTCAAATGGCTCTTACAGTTTTTCCATTCTCCAGAGTGGAATCAGGGCATGTGCGCTCACAAACGTTGTGAAAAAACACTGCTGAACTAATGATGACATCAACTGTCCAATAAATGCATGATACTGTACTGCATGTATTAAACTGCTGTTCACTGTTTCTGCATTTCCCAAGCCTTTTCTTTATGCACATTCAACCCAACCTTCTCTTTGAGGGAATTACTTCTATGTATTGCTTTTAAATGACTCAATGTATCTGTAACTTGAATCCACTGTTAAGTTCAAGTAAATGCAAAAGCTGATGTTTTGTAAACAAGATACTGCCAAGCCTGGTAATGTAGTTCGTATTTCTGTTGAATGCTCTGCAGCATGTACAGGAAGAGTCACCATCCAGAGCAGCTTAAAATTATGCAGCAGTCACATACACAGGTGTAGAAACAGGGAGCCGAGGAGGCGAGAAATCCTTTTTTAATACAACACTTACAAATCTGATCTGCATCAAAAATTCCTTTCCTGGGTCACTAACACTCAGAGCTACCAAGAAACATGTTGGTGTGTCTCTTCATTTTATCTTCTTTTCTTTTGGTTTGTTTCTCCTTGTGAGAATTCAGATTGGCTCACTCAATTCTTAGCATTTTTATCTTCCTACACAAGAGTTCTTTCTCAGCTGTTGCAGAACTGAACTGAATTTTGGGGACCAAGATGCTGTGATTCTTTGCCTGCACAAAACTTTGCAGAGAGCTGAGCTAAACTATCCCATCTTTTCCAAAGCATCACCACCTAAGTACTACCATTTAATCCTTGAACCTCTAAGTAATACCATTTATCCATGGGGGAGTTTGGTGCGGTACTTTTCCTTCTTCCACATGGAAACCATGCCCTTGCCTTCTCTTCCCTTCATCATTGACCCATTTTCATCTGTGCAGGTCTTTCCAAGGCAGGGTACAGGAATGGTTCCATGGAATTGTATTAGCTCTAGCCCAGACCTCTTGTGGGCATCAGTAGGGCTTTGGTCCTAGATCCTGAGTGGCTGCTGTGTGGAAGATGCTCAAGTTCCCAACACTCAAAGCAGGGTCATCTGAAAGGACTGGGAAATTGCTCTGTGTTCCTGGCAAGGGCACGGCAGGCAGCAGGGCTGGAGAGCAAGCACCATGCTGGGGGCATAGTCCTTGGAAATTATGCTCCATGGTGGCCGAAAACACCAAGAAGTCTTGAGCCCACCTTCAAGGCTGGTGCTCAGCCAGGACTGTGCCATTGCTGAATCACTATATGGCAGCACAAGAAATCATCAATTACAGTTGTAAACTATAAAGCCTGAGTTCAGATTGCTGAGGCAGCACCTGGTATGAGGCTCCATGAGAAGGTGGATGTGTGCTGTGATTCCTGGTGGGTGGGAGATCCTAGGGGTTGCTCGGAGCAGCTTGGAGCTTTTCCATCTCTCATCTTGCATCCCCTGAGCCCAGCATGGCATCACACATGCTGAGTCTTATTACACCAAGCATTACCCCCAAAGTGAAGAGTGTGGAAGGTTGCAGCTCAGTTGGTGCAACTCATGTTTCTGGTCAATGTGACGTCAGTGACCTGCTGTACATTGATCTCTAGTTGAGAAACAACATTTTGGTCTGTTTGGGACTTCTTTTGGATAGATATTTTATTTGAGTCAGAAAACAGTGGAAAAAAAGCCTAATCTGCCCAGAATAGTGACTCCCCAAATATCCCCAACTGCAAAACATCCTTCGGTTGACTTCTAATGAAAATGCAAGCATGTTTTCTACAAAGGCTTAAATCTTAATCAAGGAATGTCAGTGTGCCTAATATTGCAGGTGTTGTGATTGATACAAGTTCATAACAGCATCCACGTCCAAAAAGAAGGGAGAATGTGTATTTACTCCATGCATGTATTAAGGCATCGCAAAAGTTTTATCTGCGTAATGAGTTTGCAGTTCTGCAAATTGTTAATGGGGCTACATCGCAAGTGGTTCTCTGCCTTGACAATCATGTATACATATCGAGATTTCTATCATAATGACAATTTAGAGGGATGACTAATTGTTTTCCTCCAATAAATCCAATTAAATCAGCCTGATGTGAAGTCTGATGATTTTGAGTGCGTGAGTGTCCACCCACATGCAAGAAAGGGAGTGAATAACTTCTGTGGCTGCTCCGCTGCCCTATTGTGTTTTATGCAATGATGTTCCTTTATGTACCAAAGGAGAATAATGAGATTTTCTTTCTCCCCAGTTCACACCATAGGGAAATGAATAAAAAGGATGACTTGTCCTTCAGATGTTTCCTAAAGCTGTCAATGGAAATGGTGTTGAATGTCAGCATATGGAGACATGGCTGTCTCCTGGGCACTGAGAATATTGGCATAGGGCTGGGGAAAAGACATGTACTTGTTTGAGCCTGCTACACCTTTGACTTGGTCCTGGTGACTTACACACATGGTGGGAATCATCGAAAGAGACAGGATTTTCATCAGTGAGAATTTCTGAGTCCCTTTGCAGTCAGCCATGCTGTCCAACGACTGTTGTGTGTGCTCTATCATTGGCTTAATTTTCTTTAGACCACGTGCCTGGAGTGTGTTAGGACTTGCTTTTCTATATTTTCCTCTTAATTTTCTCCACTGTTGTTTCTTATTTTCTAGTTTTCACTCACTGGCACACAAGAATTCCTCCCCCCTTAAAATAAGTGGCAAAACCAACATGCCCAGCAGGCAGGTGGACCTGTGCTTGAGGTCAAAGCCAGGTGGTTTTAGACACCTGGCTCAGTAACAGAGCTGAAACAAACAGCAGTGACAATAGCCAACTCATAGCAATATAAAGAGAAAGGCAACTTACTTACAAAGCTTTTATTTTGTGAATGAAGAAACAACCCCCAGAACCAGCATGGTAAGTATTTGAAAGCTGTGGTGTGCAACTATGTTCTCAGAATTAGGATTTGGTGGTGGGTTGTACCAGGACAGGTGAGATAACCTCCGATTTGTGCTCTGGAGAAAGCACATCCATGGCAAGGTGCATCTTTAGGAAAGTACATGCATGTACAAAAATGCTGTCTGGAAGTTTGTTGGAGGTGGTGTGTGACACTGAGGCACAAACACGTGATTTGCAGTGTCAGGAGGAGCAACAGATCCTGTAGAAAGACTGTACAGTTTTCCCACATGACATAAGCCTGAACTCTGACATTCCTTTCATACCTCCTACCTGTGTGTAAGGTAGCTGGATTTGGCTCAAATTCTGAAGGCTCAGAGTAGATGAAGGTCTATCCCACATTTCACCATGGAACTAAAATCTCAGCCAGGAAAACTTCGTGTTTTGGTTTTAAGGTCATGGGTTCCTCCCTAGGTTCGGTGGTCACTCAGAGTGCACCAGGCTCTTCCAAGCTCCCAGTGAGACTGGGCAGAAGATCACCCCAGGACCACTGAAATCCTGATGCATGACATCCTGATGTTGCCATGCCAGTATTTACTTGATCTTTGTACATTTTCTTTGCTGCTATGTGCTCAGCCACAAATTCTTGTCTGTTTGCAACAAGGGAGATAAAACATCAGTACAGAGAAACCAGAGGGACATGACGAAGATGCAACTGTAGACAATATTTTGCTTGCAACCTTGCCAAAATCCACAGCCATGTTTGCACTAAGAGGGAAGGGGTCTGTCCTTACTTTGAAGGCTTTCAGAGTGCTGGAATGCACTGAGGGTCTGGCTTATGCCATACATCAGCTTTTCTTTGTGCTACATGAACCCCATTTCTCCAGCACTGTCCCTTGGCAGAACCAGGGCTCCAGTGGACTGTGGGCAGCTCTTCTTTCACAACCAAGAGGAGTTTTGAATGAGTGGTACCTGTTGAAGCAGAGCAGGCCCAGGTGCACAACTTTGAGGACCATCCAACCTGAGCAGGGCAGGGATAGACCCCTGTGGTTCGGGAGCAGGTGATGCTGAGGAGAGACATTCTGCACAGGGCTTTCAAATACAGCACTTGAGCAGTGTAAACAGTCCTGCCCTCTGTGGTTATGCCTACACTGAATCTCTTCCTTCAGTCCAAACCTTCCCAGCTTGTCTATGAATCCACAAAACCATATTCGTCTTGTGAGAATCCCTTTGGGGATCTTTCCATGGGGAGACAACATGGGCCTGCACTGCCCAAAAGTAATCCCAGGACACCGTAAGATGTCGTAGGGGTAAGAGGATGTGCTGTTCCCAACATATTACGCTTCCTTCCACCTCTGGACATCCCTCAAGGGAGAACATCCACCTACATCACTGTGGGTGTGTGCCCTGCCTAGCACATCTGAGTCTCTGTTTGGTGAGCCCTCTCAACCACGCTGAATTATTGCGGTGATAACCACTTTTTATATCTGTGTGAGAAGGAAAGAAGGACCATCTGGATTATCACTGCAAGTATTCAATTGAGTATTTCCAGATTGTTTGGTGTTTGGACTTTCTGGATTACACTGGGATAAATTCCTGACTTCCAAACTTTGCTTGCTTATCCTGAATTCAAAAGTTTCTTTTCTTTTTTAGTCATCAGGGTTTTTCTTTTTATAATTGCAGTATTTTGATAAAGTTACAGTCAATTAATGATTCGTTTACCTTCTTCATGAAAGTGTTTTGTTTAGGGAAATTAATAATAATAGAGCTGAGAGGCAATTTGTTGTTGCCATCAAACTTACGAACTTTGTGCTTTCTTTGGCGCCATGTAGACTCTTGTATGTTTTTCATTTTCTTTCTTTAGGGCAGAAGCAAGAGCTGTGTTCACATCTGTGCCTCAGCTTGCAGTCTAACAGTGACCAGAAATGCATAATAAATCTCAAACTAATGCTTCTTTTTGTTGCAGTCCAGCTGGGCAGGTACCAACCATGCTAAAGAATCACATATCACATCTTCAAGTTTGCATTTGCTCAAAGTAGCATCTGAAATGTAACTCTCCCTCCCAGTCTTTGACCCATTGCAGCTCAGTGCAGCACCTAAGTGGAACAGATCCCTGTTCCACTACAAAATAAAAACAAAGTTACAGTCATGGTGAGCCCATACTAACCTTCAATGGGAGTTGACAAAAACACTGCTCAACAAATAGAACACAGGTACATGATGGACACACACCTGGAGTTGTAATATGTGTAATACAATGCACTGTTATGTTATGTTATACAGTATTATATGATACAGTATTATATTATTACAGTGTCTTTATCAGACCAAAACAGAGGGAAACATGGCATAAATTGAAGGTTTGACACTAGACTGCTGTGCCTTGTCAGTACTCAAATGATAAGATTTTACCATGTATATCAATTACTTTCTGGTCACAATATCTAAAGAGGGAATTCATCTATGCTCAGACCAGGGCTGAATTCTGAAGACAATGTGCAGCTTTGTTGCCACCAAATATCAACAAGTTCCCTGCTGAGTCCACTGACAATCACCTTGGAGACTTGAACTGAGGGGCTTCCAGCTCCTCTTCCCTCTCCAAGTATTTGCAGTATGCAGAGGGCACCATGTGCTTGAGTTTACCAATGGATCCCATTAAATCTGTGGAAAGAACCGACTGACCAGCAATTCCTCTGGAAGAAAGTCAGAGACCTTCAGGGAAGAGCCAACAGTGGTGGTTAAGAAGGGTTTGTTAGCAGGACACCTGGGGGCTTCACTTACCTGTGCGAAGAAGGTGGTGACAGACCAATGAGATGATTTAGCTCCAAATGTGGCTGAGCAGATGGACGAGGTCCTGACGTGTTCCTGGAAGTCTCCATATCCAGGGATACCTACAGCCATGGATGGCCTGGCAGGGCTGTTCTGCCTTGCACCCAGGCCATGGTCCCCAGCAGATGATGGACCTGTACCAGGCTGTGCCCATTGCCACTGAGCTGGTTGTAGTAAGATGAGCTGAGCACCTCAACTGCAAAGTATTTAATTCTTTAAATTCTCCTATGGTGATGTAATACAGTAATTCTGCTCAGCTTCAGCCTCAAACTTCTTTCGAATATCTGTGGCCTTGTGGTGGTGATTTAAACCTACTGATTTATTGATTCAGTCTTAATTGGGTCCTGAACTGGGTCATTGCATCATTCTATCTTTAATTGCTTTAATGAAAGTCTAGCAAATTAGGCTGGTAATATGATTGCTTAGAGGAATTCTTGCCTGTTCATGCTTCTTAATGAAATCCATAAAAGTGAAAAAAGGAATGAGCTTATCCTACTAAATTGCCACTTGTATTATGGAGTCTGAGGAAAACTCAGAAAATCAGTCTATGGTGTCCTTGGCTCTTCCTCCAAATACATGGTCTCAGAAAGAGAAAACTTAGCACTTCAGCAAACATGCCCACAGAAGAAGCATGAAAGGAGAAAAAGAAGTAAAATGTGAAGCTAAACCCTGGCTTCTGGTTCCCATTTCTCAGATTTCCTTTAACTTTGCATGCAAGTAATTTAGGAGAAGACCTAAAACCTTCTTATATCCCAAAACTGAACTTCAGCCCAGTGGCTAGAGTACACTCTGGGACCCCTCCTGCTCTGGGAGCCCAAATCTCTGTCGGTTTTGAGGTCTTTCATCATGTCCCCAAAAGTTTGACTCATGCCTCATTCTCTTTGCTGTCAGTTTGGTGCCCAGACAAACATTTTAGGCAAAGGATTCAGCACTACCTGTGAGAAGGACAAATTTGTCCCTATTATGTGTTGAGACATTCATGAGAAGCAGCTTTGGCCCTCATGGCTGCCCTCCATCACCACTGGAAGCTGCCTGTTGCCTGCACAGTTCCTTTCCACCTCTTCCACTCTGGATTTCCAGCAAGGCTGCTGCATCTGCAAGGCATTTTCTACCCACTGGGCTAATGAGCTGTGTGTTGCCAAAGCTGCCTGTAATTTCTTATGTCCCCCTGTTTTATAGCTGGAAATATGCTGCTTCCTCCCACTCCCTGCTCATCAGTGAACACTGCACTTCACATCTCACTTGACCCTGGCTCCTGCTGCAGAGAAAATATCATTACTTACCAGCAGTGCAAAGCCCCCCACCAGCCCTGCTCATATACACTGAAGCCTGTTCCATAAAGAATACAAGGAATCTGCTCCAAAACTGAATTTGTGAAACCAGAGAAAATCTGCAGTCAATTAAAAGCAATGAGAATTAAGAACACAGCAGATGAGGAATACCAAGTTCAGATCAGCTTGATCCCCAGTGTGACAATGCATTTTATTTTATCCCTCTAGGAGAACAGAGATTTTTGTCTCTGCATGGGCTGTAACGATGTGGCTGGAAAGCTTCCATTATCTTTTAATTAAGCAGTGTGATTACATTTTGCTTTCTCCAGCCCGTTCTGGTCAGAGCACAGAACAATGTACCTGTCATGGGCGCTCCAAGTGCAGCACTAACCACACTCCATTGATCAGGGCTCAATCTGCAACCCCAGTACCTGTCCCCAGGCTGCCCACAGCTCTGACTGCACTTCCAGTCCCTCTGCCATGAGCAGGGACACCTTCCACTATTCCAGCTTGCTCAAAGTCCCATCCAGCCTGCCTTTAACACTTCCGGGGATGGGGTATCCACAGCTTCCCTGAGCAACCTGTGCCCATGTGTCACTAACCTCACAAGAAAGAATTTTTTCCTTATTTTTTGACGATGCACTCTGTTGTGGAGCAATTTCAGATTAATGGTGGGTTTTCTCTCTGTAGGGTGAGGTGTCAAATGTGTGGCTACAGAATGGACTTCCCAGGTGGCATCAGGATGTAGCTACAGAGGGTGATTTCTGGCAGAAGCTGTTAGCAAGTGGCAGCACTGGGACCATCACATTGCACTGTACTACCCAGCTGTGGTACCGTGCTGGGGATCCACCACTGACCAGCAGTTAAAAGGAGATTTGGCTGACTGTCTGCAGCTGAAGAATTTTCAGCCATTCGTTATAACCTGCCTGAATTGGTGTGGATTTTCCTCTGAAGTAATAGACTAGACAAAAAAATGCCCACATCAGACTGCTGTTTTTTGCTCCAAAGATGGTGATGGTAAAAAAATCAGCAAAAATATTTAGAGAAAAAGAAAATGTTTTTCAGTTGCAAATAGTTGACAGTTTGGAAACTACTTTTTCTGTGCACTGAGGCAGTGACCAGCACCAGCACGGAAACTGTCAACCTGAACAGTGTCAATACAGCTACTGAAAATGTTGTAAAGTCACAACTGCCGACTCTCCTGGTGAGCTGTGCTGCTTCCAGACACAATTGTAAGATATATTTCATAAGGCAGGAGTTAGCTCTTCATCTTGTGTTCACGGGGAGCAAAATGAAGAATTGAGAAAGAATAGATTGTAATCCTGAAATGAGCCTGAATCACCTCTGTATGGACAAGAAAAGAGAGAACAAGTTACAAGATATTTTCTTTTACTACAGAAATGGTTTTCACTGCTGCCAGCTTCCAACTAACACCCTGTACTTATAGGTGCATATTGCAAATTCTGACATCTCTGAAACAAATAATTTGAAAACAGCATAACCCATGATCTGTTTTCCTACAGCAAGAACTGCTTTTCCTGGCATCAAGAAATGGGAAAAATAATTTATTGACAACACTCTGACATTTTGTCTTCCTTATCTCTTCAGGCCAAGTCTCCCGCAAGCAGAGTATTTCAGAAATAATCATAAGAGAAATATTAAAAAGAGGGAAACAAAACAGTTGCCTGTTCCCATGGAAATGCATGGGAAGAGTTCAAGTGAGCACGCCTTCTGGTGTGGCCATGTGTTTGTCCTCAGATGGTGAGCAGACACCAGGAGGCTCATTCTCTCCGTGGTTTGCCTGGGGTTTACTGGCAAGGCAGATAAATAAATGCCTTTGGCCTTGGAGGCTCTCTGCTCTTCTCTGGTCGGGGCAAGTGGAACAGAAATGTCATCTGGAACAACCTGCTGGTCTGCACTTCCCTCCTCCCTTCTTGGCTGTCCAGTCCTTCCCTGGTGGGCCCTGGTGTAGCTCAACACAAGGGTCCCTCTGACCTCTTCCCAAGCCACCAGTGACCCCATGGGATCATCTGCCCATCAGTCTCATTCTTACGTCCTGGGTGAGAAGGGGATGAAGAAATTGGGCTGTGGAGGTTAAAAGAAGTGGTTTTGCCCCTCTGGTTGGCTGTCCTGATACTCCACGTGGAGTGCTGCATCCATCTCTGGCATTCCCAGTAGAAGAAAATCATGGATCTGCTTGAGTGTGTCCAAAAGAGGGCCATGGAAATGATCAGAGGACTGGAGCACCTCCTGCGTGAGAACAGTCTGAGAGTTGGGGTTGTTTAGACGAGCAGAGAAAAGGTACCAGGGGAACCTCATAGCAGCTTTCCAGTTCTTCAAGAAGGCCAGCAGGAAAGATCAGGAGGGACTCTTATCAGGGAATGTAGTGAAAGGACAAGAGGGAGTCATTTAAAACAGAAAAAAGAGGTCAGTTTAGATTAGATATTAAGAAGAAATTCTTTACTCTGAGGGTGGTGAGGCCCTGGCACAGGTTGCCCAGAGAAGCTGTGGATGCCCCATCCCTGGAAGTGTGAAAGGCCGGGTTGGACAGGGCTTGGAGCAACCTGGGATAGTGGAAGGTGTCCCTGCCCATGGCAGAGGGGTTGGAATGAGATGAGCTTCAAGGTCCCTTCCAACCCAAACTATTCTGTGATTCTGTGAATGAACTGAAATGCTTTTCAATCAGGCTGCTGCTCCTCCCCTGCTCTATGAATTCATGAGACAACCCACAGGCTCACTCATTGCTCTGCAGGAAGCTCATCAAACACCTCTGAGGCTATTTTTGTGCCTGAGGTCTCAGATTTGCTTTACTGAACAACCAGCAGTTTAAAAAGCTGCTTCCAGCTGCAGGTCCAGGGGTGCCAGGGAGGCTGTGGGCAAAGAGGAAAATCCTGAACATATGGGCTCCAGCACTTACTCAGCTGAGCAAAGCCCTGGCAGAAACAAACATTTCCTTTGGAGCCTGTGGGATGTGTGCATGGATGGAGGGAACAGAGCAGATGACAGGGCAGACACTTACAAACTTCAGAGACAGGACTGACTGGATCCTGTAAAAATTAGGGTTTGGATTATGGCCTATCTGCTAGAGCAAACAACACAGCAGGAGAAAGGAAGTGTCAACAGTCCTCTCTGCTCTCTGAAGAGCATGTCAACTCTGCAACGAAACACTGAGAAAAAGCAATGGATTATAAACCTCTGCTTGTGTGTGGAGCACTGGGAGAGCTGATGGGGGAGATGCTGCAGGTGGAGGTTTACCTGCCCAAGTGCTCCTCATCCTCTGTGCATGGCCACAGCAAAGGATGAAGTCCCAATGGTTTCTATCAGGAAGGATTTCCCAGTTTGCGTCCTTCCAGGCAGTCTGAGTGTATAAGAAATGCCAGATCATGGCAGTCCTGGGGAAGGACCCATGTTCTGTATGGGGACTTTGTAAAAACCTTCAATAAAGACTGTCAAAAGAGCTCTTGACACTGGAAAGCAGAAGAGACTTCTCTGTGCTTTGCTCCAGCCAAGAATACATTTGTCCCCCCTCCTTTAGTTGAGATAGGTGTTTTCCTGTCTGAATAAGCAATCTAAATTTTGGCACCTAATGCAGATTGCTCTGATTCACACTCTGCAAGGATCTACATCTCTGATGTGCTGGCATCTCCCCTCCCTGCCCCACTTGAGCCGGTGACAATTCTAGAAACTGAGGCAGGTTCCAAAAGTCAAGGGCCCCTGAATACTCTTATGCAGACCTGCCACTGAACTGCTGTATGAGTTAAGGGATTTACATGCGTCTTGCTGCCTTTGCTTAGAGCATTTTAAGGACCCAGTGTAGTCAGTGGAAGGATGAAGTATTTTGTTGCATTTGTTCCCAGACTGTGATAATAGGCTGCACGTTGGCAGCTGGTGACCCTCCAAAACCATGTGGTTTTCGGTTTCCTTTTGACTGCCTTTCTTGCAGAAAAGATCTCAAGAGTCTGTAAGAGCAATTACAAGTGAAGAAAAGGAGCCAGGCCACTTTGTGTGCTCTGGATGTTGACAGCAATGGCTTGAGCTCACCTCTACTCTTCACAATGCTGCCAGGTTGCCACCCAAAAGTGATGTCTCTAGGTCAGCAACTTGCCTGGGCCACTCCTGCCACAGAAGGAATCACTTATCCATTGCTCTCCAGTCTGGTTCTTTACCTGGAGCTAAAGCTGGAGCTGTGCAGCTCCTGGCCATCTGCTGATACAAAATATGAGTGACAGAGGCTGGATCTCTCTCCAGTGGGGACCTTTGGGCTCCCTTATGCAGACTCTTGATAGACAGCAAATGGCTGTCCCTTTTCCAGGGCCTTTTCCAGGTTTCCAATCCAGGTGCTGGTGGGCACTTCTGCAAGAGCAATTCTGGCCCTGTGAGTATTCCCAGATCCAGTGTGTCTCCTCTAACTAGTTTTCATCTCCTTTCTGAGCTTATTGGAGCATCCTCATTCCTTGTGGCACCACCTCCAGCACATACACAACCCCCCGGGCACTGCAGAGGCATCCAGGAGCTGGAGATGCAATAAAAATCTGCTTTTATCAGTCCTGGCATGGCTGTCTGTGCTGCCACCTGTGGCAGCTGGACTGTCAGGAAGGGACAGGCTCAGGAAGGTTCATTTAGTGCATTTCCTGTGGTTTTAGCCATGGAGCACCACAAAGACTTTGCTGAGCATGTGTGCATTGCAAACCCAAAACATTTCAAAGGCTTCCCACTGATTTTTCTTGGGGCAAGGGCTGCATAGAAGGGATTTCTGCAGATTTTGTCATGACTCCAAAGTGGGAGTTTGCCAAAGAAAACTTTGTCACTTTACTGATTGCATTTTTAACATTGCAAAACAATTATTTACCACCAAAAACTTGTTCTGAGAAATGGCTCTTTGTTTGTGGAAGATTTCAGTAAAAAGAAAAATTACTATCTATAGGCAGATAACCAGAGGAGGAGGTCCAATTATGTGCAATCAACATTAACCAAAGCAGCAAGCAATTGCTAGGACACTCTGAGCAGAAGAAACCATCAGGAACCTCAGGAGTGTTGTGATGCCACCACGCCCATCTAATGGAAAACCAACCAAATCATAGAATCGTTGAATCATTTGTGTTGGAAAAGACCTTTAAGATTGAGTTCAGCAGTTAAACCAGCACTGCCATGTTCACCACTAGACCATGTCCCCAGGTGGCACATTTACACTTCTTTTAAATATCTCCAGGGATGGTAACTCCACCACCTCCCTGGGCAGCCTGTTTCAAGGCTTGATAACCACTGCGATGAAGAAATTTTTCCTTATATCCAAGCCAAACCTCCCCTGGCACAACTTGAGGCTGTTTCCTCTTGTACTGTCACTTGTTACATGTAAGAAGAGCCTTTCTACACCCTCCTTTCAGGATGTTGTAAAGAACCATAAGTTCTCCCCTGAACCACCGTCCCTCCAGGCTCAGTGCCCCCAGCTCCCTCAGCTGCTCTTCAGCAGACTTGTGCTGCAGCCCTTCCCCAGCTCCTTTCCTTTCTCTGGACACGCTCCAGCACCTCAATATCTTTCTGTGAGTGAGAGGCCCAAAACTGAACCCAGGGTTCAAGGTGTGGCCTCACCAGTGCTGAGTACAAGGGAATGGTCCCTGCCGTGGTCCTGCTGGCCACACTATTGTTGGTACAGGCCAGGTGCCCTTGGCATCCTTGCCCGCATGGGCACAGCTGGCTCATGCTCAGTTGCTATTGACCAGCACCCCCAGGTACTTTTTGCTGGGAAGCTTTCCAGCCACTCTTCCACCAGCCTGTGGTGCTGCACGGGGTCGTTGTGATTGAAGTGCAGGATTTCACCTTATTTAACCTCATGCAATTGGCCTCAGCCTATCTAGCCAGCCTATACAGCTCCCACTAGGGATATCCTCAAGCAAATCAACACTCACCCAGCTTGGTGTCATCTGCACCAAATCCTGATCCTCCAGAAGATGATTCCTCACAAAGACAGCATTGCTCCTGCCCCACTAAATCCCTGTTGTGCCTGCCTTCCCAGACATCCCTGTTGGGCCAGTGAGCCCTCCCAGCAGTGCCACATGTGCTGGAACGTGCTGTCCTGCTCGCTGTGTTTGTTTTAGGGGATTAGGAACATGCCTGGACCCAAGTACATGCTGGAAACAATGTTTCACATGCAAAGCAGGCTGGTTTGGAGGGAAAAGGGTACATTTCTGTGATTAAATGAAAATAATTGGGGTTAAATGGGGAGGAAAATGAAATTTCCTTGCAATTACTTGGATTTGTTCTAAGAAAGAATGACATACGTTTTCAGTTTTATCTGCTTTCTACAGTTTTGCCTCTATGTTTTTTCTCCTACTTTCAGAAATTAATTTGGACTCCTTTGCCTCATTAATGGGAGATTACCTAGCTTGGCGAGAAGTTTTGTGTATTAGAAATGGGTTTTACTGATACATCTCTGAAACACTGATGTGCTCTTTGGTTCCAAAACCCCCTTCTGCCAAAACCCAAACAGAATAACATGACTATTGCCCTAAATTATTGTTCAAACATAAGGAAGTGATTTTTTTCTAAATGGTTTTGGTGTTAAGGAGCAAAGAAAGCTGCTAACATTGTCTGCTCTCCATAAATCCTCCCTTACTTTGTGGTCCTTTCCCAGTTATCCAGGTAGAATTGTTAAATCAGGATGATATTGCGATTTATGAGAATAGTTTATTTGATGCACTTAGTTCTATAAACATCCACTTTCAAAAAGCCCTGAAAATTCAGTTGTAAAGTCTAAAAACTCAAGGTGTTTTTGGATGCAGACCACCTTCCAAATTATCCACTTACACTCTGGTGAGACACACAAACCCTGCAAAAGTTGTCACTGAAATAGTGCAAGAGGGACGTGTTGATGGTAAAAAGAGGACAATCCCTAAGAGAACAATTTCCCCTCTCCTGTTTCTTTCTGTCATTCCTCTTCTCTTCTCTTCTCTTCTCTTCTCTTCTCTTCTCTTCTCTTCTCTTCTCTTCTCTTCTCTTCTCTTCTCTTCTCTTCTCTTCTCTTCTCTTCTCTTCGTCCTATTACTTTTAATTTTTCTCTTTCATTTCTTCTTGTCATCCTCTGGATCCATCAGGAAAAATTTATTTGTCCACAAAAACATCCCCACAGTGAACACAGATGCTGAAATTCCCATCCTTAATTCCTGTTGTGTCCAACTGCTCTGAAAACCTCTAGCACTGGTCCTGCAGATGTTCTGGCAGCCCTCAAGCTCCTGATATGTTTTGCAAAAGCAGATGTTACTAATTTGTAAAGCATCTTTGAACATTTTTTTTGTGGGGGGATGAAACATTTGGTGCTGTTTCTAACCAAATGGGGCGCTTTTTTGCCTTTCTGGTTTTTTACCAGGATGTTTTTTGGTTTTCTACACCATCCCTTGCCAACCCATCCAGCTATGCCAACCTCCTCTTCATTTCTGCACCTCAGTCCCTCCCTCAAAGCTTTCCAAGAGGAACATGCTCAATTGTGCCTTTCCCAATACTCTTGGAAATGGCATGAAATTTTGCCCTTTTTGCAGGGGTCCAGATGAGCTGATCCCTGAAATTGCTATGGAGTGGGTCTAAAAATTATAGCATGTGTCAGGCCCTGTGCAACGTGTACGAGCCTGGATAGACATATCCCAAATTCCTTGTTCCCCTTGTGTTTCCTGCACATGCAGCCTTCCTGGTCACTCTCTGGATACTGTCACCAGCAGGGACAGGCAATCAATGCTGACACTTTAATGGCATTTTTTATTTAGGTTTGACATCCTCTGTTACTTGTCAAGAGGGTTAACTTGTGACCTGATCTGACTGCTAGTCCTTATCTCTGGAAATGATCCAAACCCGAGCAGGAATGAAAGGGAAAAAACTCACAAGGAAACAACTTTTTTGGGTTTTGTACCCAGTGAGAGCATTTTGGGTTGCAGCTGGACTTTGCATTTGGGGGGGTTCTTTCTATTTTCTTTGCAAGGTAAACAAAATTCTCACAAAACTTACAAGGAGAACAAAATGTTTTACTTTTTTTTTTTAAGGCAAGGGGGGAAATAGGAAGACAATTCCAATCTTTTCATCAAGCAACAAAAATACCAACCAAAAGAAAAAGATATTCAACACTGTGTTTGGAAAATCTGTAAGAATAGCAAAGGTGTAACTATATTAATTATACTTTCTCAGCTTTATACAAACACTTATAAAACATGAATGAATACCAGAGGGAATATTTTTCTCAACAAAAAATGAAAACACAAGCTTTTAATACCTATCCCAGGAAAACCAGTTCATTTATTTAAACAGCAGTTTAGAAAGCAGAAAATAAAACAATAAAAAAGTAGTTACTTTTCTATGGATTTAAATTTTGGAGTTAAAATCTCTTGATGGCTTCTAGGGAAGCCTAAGTTCTGTAGTAATTCTCAGGAAACAGCATTGCTGACTCCAGCAGAAAACAATTCAAATTGTGGTGATGTGGGAGGCGGAGCCTTTGAAACCAGTGGAGCTCGTGGAGGAATCAGAATCTTAAGAAATGCCAGTATTATTTCAAGAGGGGGAAAAAAACTATTTCCAAAAGGAGCAAAACTGGAAGGTAATAAGAGTCAGCTCCTGTGTTCTGCTTGGACTGAAGCTCACATTTGAAAGCTGATATGGGCTTTTCCAAGCGCAGGGATAGTTTAAAGGATTAACATTATCAGTCACGGATACTGATGCCTAAACCCACACTGCTTGACCAGAAGTCAGTTTGTAAACGTTGAAAAAAGGATATGATGGACTTTTCTTTTTTATGAGATAACCAAGAAACAAGTTTTACTTCATATTTTAAGAAATTAGACTATATCAAATGTGTAATAAAAATATTTTCTATAGTATTTTAAAATATATATACATATATAAACTACCTAAATTTTTAATGCCCTGTTGATATTGATGTGGTCTCTACAGGTTTTAAGTGTAACTAAATGAGGCTGCCCAGCAACCTCCGTTATACCTCAAACAGTGACTACAAAACTTGAAGCTTTGTCCACACTGCAAATTAAACCTGCTTGAGAATGGTATCTGAAATTGCCTGCTGGGTCTGATCCAACACCCACTAATGCTCTAAGTCCACTCCTGGCTGCAGGATTAGGTCTTAGACACAGTCCCGAAATGATGTGGTTTCCAACCCGGTTGGCTGACCAATGATAAAGGCACCTGAGGGAGTTACTGAGAGCCTTGAGGCACTTAGAAAAATATAAGATTTGAAATATTTAAGGATATATAGAAACCGTCTTAAGACAATTTGGGCACATCTATATTTCATGCTGAAGAGAGGCACAAACTGACTGTGTCTCAGAAATGGCCTTTGCCCAGGCACTGGATGTAGATTTCAGTCAAGCTTAAGCAAGGTTGAGAGCCTGGGGGTGATGAAGGAGAAAAGGGCATCCATAACTACATCCTTCCCACCGCATCCATCTCTATATCCCAAGCCTTCCTTGCCCAGTCCATGGGGAGGAGGTAAACCGGCAAGAAGAGCTCCTGTGTCAAGTGCCTGCAATGGCCCAGGGGGCTGGGCTGGCACTTCCATCAAAGACAACCTAAAACTGGTGGTGGTGGTGGAGGTGGAGGTGGAGGTGGAGGTGGGTGAGGGAGGAGAAGCACAGATGACTGTCTGGCCCTGTGTCCACTGAGAACAGCGAGGACATGGCTTTGGGCTGTGCCAAATCCAGCTGGCATTCCTGTTTAAACCAGCACTGTGTCTAAAGCAAGTTCAGATTCATTTTCCATGCAAGGTTTGAAGCACAGCATAGACAAGGTGTGGGGACCAGACCCTGATCTAATGCAGGCAAAATTTGCCACTACCATTGGCCTGAGCACTTACCATTGCATTATACTTTAAGGTAGGTAGCATGGGAGTTCTCCTGCTTTAAAGAGTTAATATAGGGGATTTGACCACCTGCAGAGGAAAGTTTCTCACTAAGCTTTCGGTTCACCAGCTCCATGTGCCTGGAATTTTTCCTGGCTTGCCGTAGAGACCTCTTGACTTTCTTCACTCGATCTCGCAGCTGCTTGTTGCGCTTCTCCAGCGTCGCCACTTTCTGCTGCAGCTTCTTCACTCTGTCCTCCTCCTCAAACAGGGCCTTCTGCACCGAGGAGCACATGAGCTGTGGGGACAGCAGCAGGTGAGCTTTACACAAAAAGTTATCATAGCAAGGGTTAATTCATTAAGGCATTCCATAAAACACCTCTCAACTTCTCAAAAGCAGAATGCTTTTTTGGGGGGAAACTTTTACTCTGTTTTTATATCTTTTTTGGTAAAATCCTCTCTTTCACTTGTGGGTTTAGTTAAGACCCAAAATTGTAGATCTTAATGATACCAATGATTCACAATTACTTTTATGAACTGACAAAACACTGAGGCTACATTAAGTCTATGGAGAAGGGGTGCCCTAATTCTGGTATGAAACTGGAGTTTGGGTCAAGTGGGGTCACATTTGGAAAACTCTAGTTTTGATTCAGGTTAGCAGAAACCCCAGACTCTGATCGGAGCCTGCCCTTAACTCTTTATGTCAACATGTGAAATGAGGACAGCACCTGCCAAACACAGAACTGGTTATTTTGCCTTTCCAAGAACAGAGGTGTCTTAAATACCTCATTATGTGAGCTGGTTTAAGACAAAACTCTAAAGGGTAAAATCTCAGCAGTCCCTAGGCGTATCCGCAATCCCATAACTTTAACAGAAATTATTATCTAGGGTGTCATTGGCTGAAAACTGCCACTCTCGCTCTACCCTATACAACTTGCTGCAATATTGCCTCCGGAAGGGACATCAAGCTCTTGATGCTCACTCATACCAGTGGCTCTTAGACAGGAAATAAAAAAGAGAGACAGTTTCAAAGGTGCTGACCCCAAGGCTTCACCAGATAGAAGATAGAAGAGCAGCTCACAGGGCTTTTTGAATCCACTGGGTTAGATGATGGTCCAAATGCAAAACATCTGTTGGAAAAGTGTTCATCTTCTACTAACTCATCCTAGGATGGCTCAAAAGATCTATCTCATCTCAAGGTTATGTCTATGGTTTCCTGTTTCTCACTTCTTTCCTGTTTGTAGGTGCAGCAACAGGAGTGGGATGACAAACAGCAGCTGCAAGGGTTGCTGAGTAGTTTCAATGCAAAGGAATTCAGTTCGTGACACACAGCTTCACTTGGGATGGGATTAAGCTGCCTTCTCTTAAGCAGCTGAAAGTGAGATTCAGGTCAGGGCTCCTCTCTTTCCATTTGCCCTGTAATGTCTGCAGGGAGAGACACCCTTCGAGGGACTGATCTCCACTTCCTAGGGCAGAGGGAGGAATCACTCTCTGAACACAACCCTCTCCTTTTACTGACCACAAAGGCACCAAGTTCCATTTTTTCCTACCTGGAACACATTTTCCAGGCAGAAAAATAGGAGCTACCTGGAGCTCAAGGACAGCTCCACCAAAAAGTTTCTGATTTAGAAGATCCGCATCGAAATCTATTTCTTCTCAGGTGCCTCCTTCCTTTTTTTTCCACAAAAAGCATCAGGAGGTATTTTACTGTGCATGTGGGACTTTCATCTTGCTGCTGCACTGTAAGAACAGGCATTGTCTTCTGCTGGATTTATCTTCTAAATACATCTAGAAATTTTTTTTATGTGTGTCAAGGACTCCTGGAGTCTGGATTGGCTTTCTCTGGCAGAACATTTGGAACAGACAGGGAATCTAAATAAA
Source organism: Dryoscopus gambensis (assembly GCA_013389985.1). NCBI lineage: Eukaryota > Metazoa > Chordata > Aves > Passeriformes > Malaconotidae > Dryoscopus > Dryoscopus gambensis. The sequence continues at coordinate 214,139 of WEIT01031373.1, forward strand.
CAAGCAAAATCCTGACCGTAATGATGAAGGATTACATGTTTCTTTCCATCTTTGTAGTATTTTCAACAACTGAAAGTTGGGGTGGGAGCCTGCCTTGATGAATAACATTTCATTTGCTTTGGAAACCCCCAGCAGTGGGAAACCATGGCCAGTCAACACAAACACAGCAACTGCTTCCACTCCCTTGGAAGCTCTTGTTCCTCGTGCAAAACCACCGCGGGGCTTTGCTATATGGCAAATTCTTGCCCCAATTGTTCTCTCACTAGGGCTCTTCTCTGAATGTATGCTAGGGAGATGGGGAGATCACAGATAGAGGGCCAGAAATTGTGCTGAAAAGGAGGGAGTTTGGTTTTGATCATAGCTCATTCCAAGTGCTCTTTGAAAACAGCCAGCACATCTTGGCTTTTGTGTTTGCCAAACCCTTGCAAAACCTCAAGCGGAACACTTCTTGAATTTAAATCCCTGTAAAGGAGGACACTGAGTTAGGGAAATATGTTTGTTGGGAAGACATAAGGTGGAAACTCTATTTCATGAGGGATTTCCTGCATTTTCCGTGGATGCAGTGATAGGCATGACCTATGCCAGAGTCCAGTGCAGAGAAACAAACACTTCACGCAGCTGAAGTGGGAGGTAGTGTGAACCCAACTGCATTTCATCTGTCTAGGCTGGCTGGTGGGAGAAGAGCAGACATCAGGGATGGCATTATCCTCATCCCAGTGACACTCCCAAACATTTTGAGGTTGGTCCTCTGTCAGCAGAGGTAGACCTGCTCTACAGAGCCCCTCAGAAACTTCTCGAACACCATCAAAAAGCTAGCCAGCTCATTTGCTTATACTGTTTCTCTACAGTCCTCACTCTCCTGTCTGAAACACAAGTTTGGTGCTTAAATTATCTGGTGATACCCAGAGACATCACAGGAACAGCACAGTTATAAAAAACTGAGGTACTATCAGACATGCATGGTTTTGTTTGCCAGCAGGGTAGCTGATAGGAAGAGCCCAGCTTGATAACTGGATGCCTGCCTGCAACTGCAAGAGTACCAGCTGGAAAATAAACACTTTGTTTCTTCTACATGGGGAAAAATAACAAGGTAGAGTCCTCTCGCTCTCACTTGCTGGTTACGAATAGCATTTTTCACAGTGCCTTGCAGTGGGAAGGATGATGATGATGATGAAGTGTGAGTGCTATTCTGCCCTTGCTGTTGCTGCTGGGGCTGCGATTCACCTGCCTGCAACCAAGTTATCCTTAAACCGGTGCTGAGAACTGTGTGATGTGACAGCTGTGAGCTCAGCACAGCCTGGATAACAAACCCAGCTGCTGAACAAGCAGGTGAGAAGTAATCAGTCCATGTTGCTACTTGGATGCTTGGGAAATGAAAAGGAGGACCAAGAAATGGCTCCTTAGGCAAACTTTATAGGTTATTTTCCAAATTCCCTTCAAAATTTGAATTCCCTAGTGACCCATAATTCAGAAGAGTTTTTTGGTGTGAAGATCTGTCTGCATATCTGCTTGGCCCACAGTTTTGTAAGGAAGGCATCCTCAGCAGTGGTACACTCAAGTTCAGAGCAGTACCAGGAGATGTAATGAGACAGGTGGCACAAGAACCCTACAGATCCTGAGGATTTATCCCAGACAGCTTACAACTGTGAAACTCCATATTAAATATATTTGAGTACTTGTCTGAGAGACTGTATCACAAATATACCCAGTTTAAAGTTTCACTGTATCTAGGAGATTTACAAAATCCGTCCATTTGCCAAAGAAATCAGCACTGAACAGAATAGAAATAGCACTAAATAGAATAGAATCATAGAATAATCAAGGTTGGAAAAAACCTCCAAGATCATCCAGTCCAATCATTAACCTAAAAAACTGATTTTGGAGCAGCACATTGTAGGCATGCAAACCCCTTACCAAACACCTCGAACTGATGCAGATATACATTTATCTGATTGACACACACTTTCCTTCTACAAGCTTGATTTGAATGGGACAGTGGATAAAGGTGCCATGGATAAAGGCGTGATGGCAGTGTTCATCCACCACGAAATGTGCAAAAGTGGTTGAAGTTAGTGTTACAGAACTCAAGTCACTCAAAACCCAGCAGTGGCACCCATGCCTGAACGCTTTCCGGGTTTTTCCCTGGCCGAGCTCGCAAGCCAGAGGCAGCACGGCAGCGTCTCCAAAGCGTCCTCGCCGCTCAGCAGGCAGCAGAGGAAACGCAACGGAGAGTCTCAGAGCCAGGTGGGAGCTGCGCTTTGTTCCCTCTTCGGGCGGCTCGTACCAGGTAGCCTGATCTAAGGCAAAAGCGTTCCCCAAGAACAAAGGAGGCAGAAAGGGCTCAGTCCAAGAAGCTTTTAATCCTAAGAAATCAGGAACTAGACTGGCTCCGAGAGGGGCGTGGAGACCCTTTTTCAAGGAGGGCGGTAACAGAAGAGGAACCAATGAGGGACAGGGAGAGGGGAGGACACAACTGGGATACAATCCAATGAGGGAGTTTGGGAGGCGGAGTTGTAACACAGAACAAATGCCGAACCAAACTTAACAGAACTTTCCAGACCAAGGGGAAGAACAATCTTCAGGGTGCCACCCAGTGGGCTGCGGCTTATAATCAGGCTAAGCCACCGCCACACATGCCTTGCCCTTCAGCCACCCAAGGGAGAGATGTTGAGTCCCAGCTATCTCCTCATCCAGGCTCCTTATGGCAACACTGCTAAAAACCACTGGAGTCCCACTACCTAAAAGCCTTTCCTGTGGGACCGAGCATGTTGCATGGAAAGAAAGACAGGGAATCAACGAATAGCAGGAGGGGTCTGGCAGCGGGGAGTATTGGGTTTGGGATGGAGCGACTTAACCTCCAGTTACTGGGAATTTTCAGCCAAGACTAACACTCATGCTGAAGTGTGGAAAAGTCCCTGTCAGCACTGTTAAAGCATTGTGTTGGGTGAAGTGGTGGGGGCACGGCAGTGCTGAGTTAAACTACCTTTGCTTGCTGCTAACAGCCCCTTTCAGAGGTACAGAATTGGGGTCCCAAGGACATATCCAACATCACTGGCATAAATGGAAATGAGCTGGGATTTCACCCTAGGACCTCATATGAATCACCAAGATGCATAGGACCTGGATGGAGAAAGAAATTGTTGTAGCTGTTGTTACCTTACAACAACTGAATGTTGGGTCAGCATTTGCCGTGGGAAGTGTAATGTTTGTAGCACAACTCTCCAGTTCATTCAAAATACTGGAGATGGGGATTTTTGGGGCGTATGAAGCACTGCCTACAGGAAGCCTCTGCCAGGCTACACCCACCCTGAGGTGTCTCAGCTCTCAGCACTGTTTTTCATCCTCATTTCGTTCCTCATGAAAAGCAGATTTTCTCTTTAAGATCCTTAGATGCAGCCAGTCAAGGGAAGTCATCTTTCCCAACAGTCATCAGAGAGGAATGGGCACAATCCAAAAGGAGACTTCTTGCCTATCTTAGGCACTTCCCTTTGGTGGACCACCTTTGGAGACTCTTGCCTGGATAACTATCTCAGACTGAGATGGATCCCATCGTGAGTCCCATCAGATGGCATCTGAATGGCACTGACTTCCCAGAGCAGGCTGCAAGGGCAGGATACAGATAATTTTCTTGGAGTCTGGAGAAACTTGCCCTGGAAACAGACGCAAATCCATGCCCATGGGCACTTGGGTGTCTTTTAAAAGAGCTTTGTTCTGATCTGCATCAAACCACTGTTCGGTGTGAAGGTATCTGAACTGCTAGTGGCATCCATTTCAAAACCACACACTTCCCCTTCAATCTCACAGCTCTTGCACCCCTGCTCTGGCTGGGGTGGTTTTAGAGGGTCATTAGGGGGCACTTGAGGAAAAGACCCTCAGCCCTGGAGGTACCTGAAGAAAGGTCCCTGGCCCCAAAACCACACCTAGAGCTTGTCCTGGGGCATTGCTTTCCCCCGACACTTTGAGCCCTGAAGCCTGAAATGCAGCAGAGGGGGAGGAAGCAAAGATACCAAGTGACAGTCACACCAAGTCACCTCTGCCAGGATTGGAAATGGAGGTGGGAACACGTCATCACAGTGACTGCAAGTGCCCAGGAAGGGATCAACACCTTATTCCCTATACTTGTGAAGGAAAAAAAGCCAATGATTTAGCGAGAATAGAAACCACCCTCATCAAGAAGACAAGAAAGGGGAAAAAAAAAAAAGGTGTATGGTATGAGCCAGACTGCCTACCACAGGCACCTCACTCGTGCCAAGTGAGCAGATAAGTCAGTCCTGACAGTAAATCCCTAAATTCCCTGCCCAGGCAGGGGGAGACAGAAGGTCTCCAGGAAGGGAAAAAAAAAAAAAAAATCAATCAAGAGGGTACGACCTCTCTCTGGGGCATCTCCAAGTTCCTTTCCTCTGCTCACTGACCACGCAGTCAGCCAGGGAGGCACACAAGAGCCAGCCCGCTGCTTTTCCCCGGCACTTTGAGGCGGAGGGACGCCGCTCTTGCCTTGTTTCCTTTGAACGCGTTCCTCGGAGCGATTCGCCCTGGATGCCGCAGGAATGCGGTGCTGGACGGGGAGGGGAGTGGCAGTGAAGTCTAAGCTGTTTAGCAGGAGCAGCCGAACTCCTGCTCCCCGCCTGGGCTCGGTGCTCAGCCCCACCTGCCCCACGCGGGGTGCCTTCTGCATTTCCAGGAGCTTCCCAGCCTCAGCACCTCCCCAGCTTCCAGCAAGGTGTACCCGCGGGAATGGGTCAGGGCTGGGGAAGCAGAGGGTCTTGGAGCCCTCCCAGGGGTTTAACCCCCATTAAACCCTGCCAGCCTCTTTGCTGAGACTCACATCACCCTCCTCAGACTCCCTCCACCAAAACTACTCAGGGTGGCCGGTGGAACAAGGAGCCGCGGCGTGGCACATGCCTCCGTGGCGTACAAAAGCAGACAGCAGCCAGGACACCACTCCCTGCTCACCACCCCTGTCACAGGGGATGTACAGAGCTCACTGCAGGGACAGAGAGCTCACAGACTCTGCAGCACAGCTGTTTGCAAGGCAGAAACACAATCCAAGCAAATGCAGCGTCTGCCCTTGTTCCTTCTAAGCATCATGCATGGCTGGTGGGTATTCCTGATACACCTCTGTCATGTTCCTGGTGAGGAGCACACAGTGCTCCTAACTGGATCAAGCTGCTCAGTTACAGGTAAATGATCCTGAATGTTAAAGTGCACTACCCAGCTGAGCTTTAAGGAAACTGTTTTGAGGAAGGACAAACAAAATATTTTCTCCATGGTTTTAACAGGCAAATGTAGGTTTAAGTCTACCTTACAAAACAGGCTGCTTCAGAGAGATCTGCATTTTTCTCTGCCTGAACGCTAAAAATATCCAAAATTACAGAGTTACTGCTTTTTCTTTTTCTTTTTTTTTTTTTTTAATTTCAGTCTCAGAGCTTTGGTTGCAGTTTCAGCTGGGGTTCAAAAGTCTCTGTGAGAGGCTTTTTGTCCCAACAATATGTACAGAAGCTTTCCATTTCCACAGCTACCAAACTTACCAAAACTTGCTATCCACCTTAATTTTCAACTCAGCTTTTTCCCACCTAGCATTATTATTATTGTCACGATAAAACCAATTAGGTTGGATATGCTTAAAACTACTTTGCCAATATACCTTACCCCAAGTGTATTGTTGTCTGACTGAAAGTTGCTGTGTGACCATGTCTCCATCTAAACTTGTTTTACTTGGCTTGTGTTTCAATAGGATTAGATCACCATTCCCCCCACACATACACACAGAGAACTAATTAAATACCAAAGAAGGGATAAAACCAGCGAGATCCAAAAATCAGAGTGTATTGTGTCCTTCCCTCTCACTGGTGGGAACACACAGAAAGGAGGAACTGCTGATCAGAGCAGCAGAGCATCTTATGATTTGCTCCTATTTATTGAATTTTTTGAATGAGCTGACCTTTACCTGGTGTTACAGCAGCTTCTAGAAACTTCCTTTATTTTAGTGGTCCTGTCAAGTAGACAGGATGCACCCTGTAGCACAGTAGCAATGAGGGAAGTACAGTATATCCAAATATACCATCCCCAGATGCAGCTGAAGCTGAGAACCAGCATCAGATTGTTAAGAAAAGTATTTATCTTTACTAACATTAATTTGCATGAGAACAATATTAGTTTGAAGTAGTATTGTTCCTGGCTTGGGGTGTTTACATTAATTATGGTTTACTTCAGTCTTATGTATTACAACTCATAGAATTCCCTGGGAGTCCTGACAGAGGTGACTGATGTTTGGTGTGGCAGGTGCTGCAGGGATATCTGTAAGCTGAGGTTTAGCTTAAACACGGATTTAAGGGGTACAAAAGAACAGGTGGGAGACATGGACTGTGGGAGAACAGGGGGCACACGGAAACAAGGTTGATTAAGGGCTTAACGAATTCAGAACCTCTGGAGGGTAAGGCCATGCCAGACCTGCCTGTACCCCTCAGCAGATCAGAGCGCAAATGCTGAGAGCCCACAGCCTCTGTTGCTGAGGAGGGAAGAACTGGGATCAGTAAATATATAATAAAATAAATGTTATGTATAATATGAAGAGAACCTTTGTTTCTCTGTCACCTGTAAGTCAAAATGGGGAAAGAGAGAAGCAGAGCAAATCCCAGCAGGCTCTGGGTGGGTATTGGCATACGGCCACAGCGTGACTGCAATGTATTAAATGCTGCCTCTCAAGAAAGCAAAGAAAAGGACATTTACTGTAATTGGAGTCCATGGCTCCTCCCCAGAAAATATATCATACCCAGGGACATTTGTATGCGCAGGGGGAGAACCCATGCTGAGAAAGGCAAATGTTTAAAGTTAATGCAACATCTATAAAAGTCAAGTTCCCCTATAAATCCCTCCTCTCTAGATGTGCTGGCTTCACACTGCACACAAGCTGCTGCAGCTCAGCTGCCTTTACAAACAGATAGGATTTCCTTGGCTGAAGGCTCAGCTGGAAGCCCTGAGCGTGCCTTGCTGCTGTGCACAGCTTCTGGATTTCAAAGAGAAATTGCAGGTGCCCCAGGGCAACCTGCTGCCCTATAGTGCCGATGGGGAGGGAAAATGTTCACATCTCTCCTGAGCATCCATAGAAACTTTGGAGACATTTCACTTCATTTGCCAAGTCCATTTGAGTCCAGAAAAGCATGAGGAGTGAAAAGAGCACACTCAGACTTGTATTTATCTGTGTTTGGTGGGTCTCTTGCAGTAGTCTTTGCATCACCCTGCTTAATATATGTAACCTCAGTCCTGGGTAGGAAACATTGGCTTTCTGATCTTTTTCTACAGCCTCTACAGAGACAGAAATTCCTCTGGAGGATGAGTCAGAGGAACTAATTTAGAGCAGGGAATCAGGCACTAAAACTGAGTTGAATAGTACGGAAACAACTCCAGCACGGTGCTTATGCACACAGTGGAGACGCCCCTGTCATGGCAGGAGCAGGACAAGAGGCTCTAATGAAGCCTTTCCCTGCAAGCAGTAAGGGATTTGTGAAACCTGGATGGAAATGATGGCAGCAGCATTGAAGTCACGCTGGATAAAACACACAGGCTTGACAAAGGGCATCTGCATCTGCTCCCGAGCCGCTCTGCAAGCCCAGAGCGAAGAGACCTCAGCAAGGAGCTGTTTGCTGTGCCCCACGCCAGCAGCCTCGGGACAGGTGACCGAGCCAGCGGGGCTGAGGACCAGGTCCAGCCCTCATTCAAGCACGGAAGTGCCACAGGTTGCCACAGTGGTGAAGTGGAAAAGCTTTGGTAAGGTTGAAGAAGCAAAAACAAAGGGATGGAAAAACAAACATCTGCGATCTGCAGGCGCTCTCTGACTAATGTCAGTGCCGAGAAAGGGACCAAATGCCTGAGAGACTAATCAGCAGCCCTGAACAACAAGCTCCAAGCACTAACATCTGGCTGACGGGAGCTCACTGCTACTCACAGATATTCTGTCTCACCAGGCAGCGCAGAGCAGCCTGTCCACAGCTCCGGCTGCTGCGTGGGCTGTAAATCCTCAAAGGGCCCCAGACCACCCTGGGTGAGGTAAATGGGCAACAGGCTACCCTGAGGATGGCAGGATCTGGCAAATAGGCAGTTTTCAAGGTGGAAAGATGTGGTATTTAGGGGACTGCCCTCCTGCTTGCATGTGCTCAAATGGCCCCAAGCATTCAAGGCGTTAATGACTGCTTCTATAGGAGACAAAAGATGCTGGTTTTGTTCTAGCACAATTCCTCAGATCAGGTTCTGTTTCTGGGCCAGTATTTCAACTCTCAGCAGAAATACAGGGTCAGGGAAATACAGGGTCGTATTTGAAATTCAGTGTCACATTTAATGGCCAAAGTATCTCCCTGCTGCTTTCCTGTGTTTCATACAGACACAGAAGCACCAGAAGTTCCCACCATGTGCTGCACAACCTGCTGCCTTATACAGGGAAAAGCTTTTCAGACAGGGCTGGCTGCAATGCCCGTGGAAAATAAGGTCATAAGGGAAGCATGAGTCAGGCCTCCCCATACACACAAGAGTGCTGGAGCACTCTTTCCAGCCTGTTTTCAGGAGAAGGGGGCTTGCAGCCACAGTTACACAGGACAAAACGCTTGTAGGGCTGGTGGATGCCCTGTGGTGAACTCTTCCCTGCAAGCATCTAAATTATAGAGCACACACCCTACTGCTGGTTAATGTTACAGTGGTGGCTCTCAACTGTTTAATCCTATGTTAATAATTGTGCTGGAGAGAGATAATTACATAGCAAGTGCCACACCACTGCACAGTGAGCGCATGGTGATACCTTTGAGCTACAGTTCAATCACGCACTGCCTTGGGGTTTGGCTTTTTTGTGAATAACTGCATCGAGGTTTGAAAAATCTCATAATATCCTGCTGTTATGTCCATTCCTGTAAAATCTGCTCTTGTTCCTGGCCAAATACTTAGGGACAGGCAGGAAATGCATCCCCCTGTAAGTCTGTGTTACTGCTTGTGTATGCAAGAGCTTTAAATGTGATTATGAAATTAATTTTCTCTATCAGTCCAAAATTCTTCTGTGGAATTTGTTTTGCCTTTCTCATATTTCTCTGACACAGAACTTATCTGTACTTTCACCAGCTTTGTATTGCATCACTTTAGCACTAGCAAGGGCAGGGAATGGACAGCCTTGAAGAGCAGGTGATCTGAATTGCCTCATGCCCCTCCTGCCGTAGCAATCGTACACACCAGTCACCATCCACACAGCTCCACAAAAATTGCCTAACATCATAGTATTAAAAAAAAAAGGCAAAAAATGATGGCAAACCCACTGTGAGGAAGCCAGGACCTGGGCTCCAGTCTAGTCCCATAATTAGGACACTTGCCCTGTCTTTTGGCAATGATAATGTTGGAAGAACAAAATCTCTATCATTCTGAGCTGTGTTATCTGAACAGCTTGTTCTCATTAAGCAACATGTGCACTTCACACCTCATCAAAGAGGGCAGATAAAATGCATGTCCCAATCAGAGGAATAGAACTGGAGGTTTCCACTACAGTGAGGGCAATAACCAGTTAGGGGAAAGTAGGTCCAGTAAATAGCTTCCCTGTGCTTCAATTCCCTGTCTCCAAAAATGGGGATTACACAACATCTGTGACTTACGGAAGAGTTTTCTGAGTCATTATAATCTAATCCAGAAAGGTCTATATTCAAAGCCTGAATAGTTGTGGGGACAGGAGCAATAGGAGGGCCAGGACCCATGGGCAGACACTTCACTCACATGCAGAATGGCCACAGTGCTTCTTGGTGCAAATTCAGAGTATAAGACCAGAAAGCATGTTTTTCCTTAGGTGCTAGTAGGAATTGCCCATAACTGCAGCCTTGTCTCCAGCAATCTGGAGACACATTGTTTGTTATAAACATTAAAAAGGATTGAGTTTGATACAAAGTATGTTAACTAATAGAGTGTTTGAGCATGTCAATATACAGATTTGGCTGCTGTCCCAGAGGAGGACTATGTATTTCATGGAACTACCAGAGAGATGGACAGCTGGCAGAGAGGAGACACAACATCAAGGCACAGACTTGGTAGCTGCCTTAGGAGAGATAACTACACACCCCATGGAGGCCCGGAAAGGATGAATGAACAGGAAGCGGATACTTGAGACTAAGACTTTCGGGAGATTGGACTAGGGAAATAAAAAGGGTGCCTCGTGGCAAGGGGTCGGGCTTTTTGGGTGGTTGTTGGAGTGAGAGGGAGTGAGCATTTTGTGGTCAAGGGCTGTTTTTGGATTATCTTTTTTTGTCTGTTTTGCTGAGTTGGATAGTGGACTGCCTACCATCCCCAGTTCCCAGCTGTGGATTAATAAACGCGGATTATTTTTTTTCTGATATCTGGACTCGTTTATAACATTGTTCAGTAACGATCCCGAATAAATTGCCCATCACTGGCCCATGTGACTGAGCTTTCAGTATTGAGGGATTTAGTCAATACAAATTTGCAATATAAAAATGGCATCTTTCTGTGTTACTGATCAAGTCATTTAAGTCCACATTATCCAAGAAGGGGAAAATCCTGGCTTGTGAACGTGGCTTAGATGCAGCTCAGGTACATGAGCAATGTCCATGGTCCCAAGACCAAAGGTTTCAAGTATGATCAAAGGGACAGCTTCCAGCAACTGCCTTTATTGGGCCATGGAATGCAAAACCAACCATTCCTTAGGCACCATTCACCAACAAAATGGGTGTGAGTGGTTGGGCAACAACATGCTAATGGTCACTCCTCTTAGTATTCTATACCTAAGGGTCAGTAAACCAGCAGAAAAGCCAGCAGAAGGATACACAAGGGGTTTTTACTGGAATGGAAGGAAACTTTTATTCTCACTCATCATCTAGGTCAGAAATTATTGGGAGTATGAACTAATCTGGAAGAGCACAGCCTCTGGAGAGAATGGTAAAGACTCTTCCTGAAGGTATTTGAGGGCTCTCTTCATCAGTCAGGTGTGGTTTAGGGGTTAGTACATGAAAACTGCAACACAAACTCATCTGATAAGACTGGATGACCAGTTTGTTTAATCTGAGCCCCATCCAGGCTGATCTCTCAGTTCTGCCTTGCTCTGTTTAATCCTGTTAATAAGTACATCCCTGTACTGGCATACAGCACCTACACTTCTCATGGCAGCCAGTATTACTGAAAGTCAATCAAACTGATGGTGTACAATGCTCCCTCTGGATATTTGTGAGGCATTTCAAGTGAAGAAAAACAAACAAAAAAAATACCCTAAGAAGTTGCATAATTCCAAATGTTTTTCCTTCCACATTCTCCCCACCCTAGAGACTCTGCCACTTAGTAACATTGCTTTATTTAATCCCTTCCTAAAATACTCTTTTACCATTGAGAACTTTGCAACTGTTTGGGAGTGGGCCGAGTTGTTTGCTGTTTTGATGGAAAGAGAGAAACTAAATTATTTCCTGGCTGAGATTTATGTGTCAAGTTTTAGCTTGCAGCCAGGTTTTTTTAGCCAAGTTATAAAATCTGAAGATAATTCCAGCTCTCATCGTCAGCGACTTTTATGAAACAATTCAGGATATGTGCAGGAATAAAAGGAAACTCCTCACCAGGGAGGTTTTCATGGAAATGAAGAGACACATTCCTGCACAGAAGGAAAGGGCAGGAACAAAAGTCAGCCTAAGCAGAGCTGTCAGAAAGCAGAATCCCAGTTTACTAAAAACTCATGAACATGTTGATGAACCCATGTTTCTTTAATGCTTTGGATGCAAACTGAGAGCGAGGCAGAGGTTGCACTTGACTGTGGACAAAACAAAACTGAACTTTCATTGAGAGATCAGGCTTTTGAAAACTTAAGAACAAATCCCTTGATGTGATACTGTAAAGATGCTCCTGATCTTCTGAGATTATCCAGTTCAGTGCTGGTCAGCTGGGAGTTATTATGGTCATGTTTTCTACCAGAAGGACACAGAAATCCCTCACTAAGCCATGGATAGTATTGTACTTCTCCACCCTTTCTGTCATGTTTGCCATGCCAGACCCAGATGGCCTGAGCCATACCTCAACAGTAAGTTGGCCAGGGAAGTTGCCAGGTGGACAGGCTTAAAGGAAAGAACAGAGAGGAAGAAGACACAAGTAACTGAAAGTTCCAGAAACCGACAGTGAGACTTGTGTGCCTAAAACTCAAGGTCTCAGGTGAGACACCACAAAAAGGCTGGGGCTGTTGGCTGTGTCCACATGACCAAGTCAATTGGAGCAAGAGGAATGTGTCTGTAGACTGAAGCTCTAGATGTGTTTGGGGTGAAGAAACAGACAGGGAAAGGGTTCAGAAGGTGTGTGAAGGACCAGCTGTGGACCCTTCATGTTCCCATTAGGGGTTGGTGCATACCATACAGGCATCTGGAGCAGTCTGGCTGTGTTTCCCCCAGGAGGAATCTACTCATTGTGCAGCACATCTGACAAACTAAGACAGCTCCTTTTCCCTCAGGTGCTTTGCCTGAGCTCTGTGTCTTGGGAAACTTCAAACAGGAGACCTCACAACTATTGCAAAGCCTGCAATGCAACTGTTCTCACATTTGCCTCCCATCCTTCCTGGTGGGCCAGCTCCAGCCTCTGGAGGTGTTTCACTGGGCTAGTGAAGGCCCCTCACAGCTCAGTTGAGGACAGGAGGTGGTGATGGATGTGCAGTGCGACTCTGGGATTGTGTAATCCAATTATAACTCAGAAACAGCAGCTGCAGGCTCCCCAGCCATGTCCTACCACAGCTCTCTGTGTTTCCCTGGAGTGCCTCTAGAAGGCTTGAGCAAAGAGGAGGCTGGCTCAGCTCTAAATCAACTCTCCTCTTTGCTGCCACTTGATGCACTGCAAATCTTTACTGGTGCTGACATCCATGCTCTCCCAAACTCCTACATGTTTTAAGAACAGTTGAACCAACAAGTGCTGGGAGAACACCAAGTCTGCGAAGCCACCTTGGCTGTGTTTCAATGCCTTCTGGAAAGATCCTAATGCAATACAGACGTTCATGATATGTTTGCACTTGCAGCTAAGCGCTGGCTACACTTAAGCTTGCCTGTAATGAGCTTTCCACACAATACCACACATGAAATACAGGCAAAGAGACAGGCATATTGCTTTCAGAGATACATGGGAAGGAAGGCAGATGTCTAGCAGCAAAAAGAACACACAGTAGATACCAGGATATTGCCTCCCAGCTCTGCTAATCACTGGTCATGCCTTAAAGCCAGGCAAAAATTATTTAGACACTCCAGTTCTGAAGTGAGTCCCTGAGATACAACCAGGATAGACATGCAGCTGGAGCTGGACTGAGTCAGTAAAAGCCACAGATGTTCAGATCTACTAAAAAACGTCAAGATGTGGTTTAGCCTGACTTTTTGCTTTTGGGCCTGTAGAGTGACAGACCAGAGAAGGTGCATTGCTGCGGACTCAAGGCTGTGAGTCCAAGACTTGCTTACATGGCCAGACAGCAAAGTGAATATGGCAACAGAAAGGAGATCAAAAGTAATGTGATAGCAGTTAAAGAAGCTGCCATCTGTCCAACAGCTCACAGCAGCTTAGTTGTGCCTTTTGAATTCACTGGTGTCATTGCTGGGAAGGTGTAAACTCATGTTTCAGATCAATGACTTAAATACTTAATGGAGACTGTTGCAAACATATGCCACATCCTTTGATTGCTGAGGGAATAATTCCCAGTTATTTCAAAACTTAATTATTCAAAAAACTTTTCAGTCAATAAGAACTGATGTATATGTAACAATAATAAAGAAACACAAAAATTATAGGGATAATTCAATTTAAACATCAATTGATTCAATTACCGCGCTCAACCCCAAAGTTCAGGTGAGAGAAGAACTCACAAGCATCGTTACACCGCTACCACTTATCAAAGTAGACCAATACCCTAAACCAAGAAAGCTACTTTCATCCAAAAAATTCTGAATGTGGCTTCATATTTCAAACTCATTTATTACTTTATTTTCTATGTATGACTCATAGTTTGTGAGATCTCAACAAAACCACATAAAAGGGAAGAGGAAAAGGGAGAGGTGCTATAATAAATTCTTCATTACCTGAGAAGATAGGTAAGTGTCTTCTTGTGCCAACTTCCTTTGGTGTTAAATTGCAAGAAGGGGTTATATGCAATTATAATTTCATCAGTTCTGAGCTGAGTTTTGAACCTTGGGTGGTGACACAGTGGTTACAATTGTGGGTTGCCTGGACTTTAAAAATGTTGTTAAGTTACAATAAAGTTACAGTAATGGCAATGACAAAGAATGCCTGTAGCAACCACAAATGAGCACTCCTCAATCTTCACCCTGTGTCTCTGTGTTTTACCACTACAGGCATTACAGCTCACAAGTAATTCTCACAAAGCATCTGCAAGGCTTGCAGAAGCTCGGAGGAAGAGGACACAGCTCTGCTCAGCTTTGACAAATTACAATCAATTCAATGTCACAGACTGTCCATGTCTTCAGGAGAAAGACACTGTTGTGGGGCACTTTCACTCTTTATAGCCAGCTGAGTCGAGAGCTTCCTGAAGGCTACCCCAAAAATCCGTCTCCCTATTTCATCAGGACCAAAAATCCCAACTCTGCAGCAGCTGTGAGCAGATGTTACTCCATCCTCCCTTTCAACAGCTGCTGGACACCTCTGAGCACAGTCTGCACCAGCAGGACCAGCATGATGCATCGCTGTGTCCCCAGCTGGTGGCGGGTCAGCGGTGTGCTGCAGATCTTCATCTCCTTCCTGCTCCTTTTCAAACCCCACGGTGTCAGCTGAGTTAAGCCAGTTTTCTGGATGCCTTCCCACTTCCTTAATACTTCAGCAAACAGCACTAAGAGTGTGAAAGGGCTCAGTGCACATCTTTGAAGGGACCCAGGCCTGACAAGCACTTCTTGGCTGTTGCTGCTGTGTCAGAGATGTATTGGCCCTTGTCTTCCCCTTGTTTTTAAAGCTGCTCTGTAGTGTGTTTTACTGCATTTGATGGGGAACTTTAAAAGGCTCCATACAGCAATGCTTTTTCTCACTCTGACTCTTCAGCTATGATAGAAATTGGAAAAATGGTGCCTTGGACAGCTTCTAACCCTGCTCTCAAGGCTGCTTCTTATTCACTCCTGTGGTTCAGATTTCTTTGTAAACATGGCTATACATGATTTTCTATGACCCATAGGGAGGAAAATCCCTAAAGACAGGCTTTGGGGCAAGGACACTGAATTCTCCATTATATGTAATATAGCCCCAAACCCCACATTTTCTGGCAGCCAAACTAGAAAACAACATGCCGTCCGATACAAGACAATGAGGGCAACAAGAATCATTTCTCTTCAAACCAGATCATATCAGACTTCCTGTATAAAATTGTTGGAAGTCATTCTTTTTGCTCACCAAATGACTTCAGCAGGTGCATATCTTTCCTAGAAAAGAGATCCAACCTCTTTTTCATTGATAGAAAGTCCATCATGACCCCTGGAAAACTAAAGATTAAAAGTTAAAAAAACCACTGTATTTAGGTTGGGTTATATGGATGCAAATTGCTGACAGTTTCAAGCTGCAGGTCAAAAAAGAAAAAGATTTAATGCAGAACAGGTCTGGTTTGATTTTTGAGTCAGGAAATCCTTGCTGTAATTGCAGTCTCCCAGGTAAGGCACACTTCCCTCGGTGCTCTCACCCAGACCACATCCAGGTGTTTGAGGAGGTTCTACTTTCCTCTGCAGAGAAACACGGTGGCCTCTAGCAATGGCTAATTACCCCTCTGCTGATTGACAAAGTGCCAAAGAGTGAGCGCTGCTACCTCCATAACCCATAATTACATTTTTGTCAGGCTGCCAAGGTCCTCACACACACCTGCATGCTGCCCACACGGTTGTTACGAAGAGATTTATAATAATTAATTGTAACATTCCTATCACACATCTCCCCACCCACTTCCAGCAGCGACATGTAAATCCAGTGATGAGCATGTCTAATTTCCTCTCCTTGTTAACCTTAGAGTAAAGCCAGTTAAGAACACCTTCAGTTTGCATCCTTTGAAGCTTTGATTCTTTTTTTTTCCTGACATCTTAATTTAATTCTAGGTGAGGAATCACACTTTTTTCTCTTCTTCTTCTGTTTTACCCTGGTTATTTGTTCACGCCTTCCTGACTAGTCTAGACAGCCCTACCACTTATGATTTTCCTGAAACGGATGCTTTCCAAACAGTACAGCTCTCCTCCCACAGAACATGGGCCAAGCTTCACAAAACCAAGTCTCTTCCCACAGATCACCATTTCCCTGGCTAGCAACTGACTTGCAGAACTGAAGGGGTGGGAACTAAAGACCATGCAAGATATTCATAATCTCCAGGATCCTTCCCGACTTCCAAAGGCATCTACTGTCCATGTAGCATCCCATCAAGCTGCATCCCTCATTTCTACTTCCTCCCTACTTCATGCTCACCCCTGGAACTTCCCAACTTGCTAACACTGATGAGCCCTGCTGCAGTGCTACTCTTGCTGGTCTTCATGCTGGAAAAGCCTCATTGAAATTTTCCTTCTCCCTGATTTGCTTCTAATCTGTTTTGCATTTTATTCTTTCTTTTTCTCTTTTTTTTCCTCACCATGTTCTGTTTTTACATCCTTCTCAGTTTTCACTTTCTCTCACAGGTTGCTGGCACTATTGACATTCATCTGCACTTAATCTTCTTGGGGTTAAGTCTTACACACAAATATTTGCTTTCCCTGTTGGCACTTCCAACAGTCTGGGCAAAACTTTGAAATTTCCCTGTGGCAATAGCGGTGGGAGGTCCCAGGCAGCCAGGGAAGGGGCTTTACTCCCTCTTTTCTCAAGGACTTGCATTGCAATGTTAGTGGTAGCTGATTCCTATCCAGGACAGGGGAGAAACAACTTTCTTTGAGGCTCAGACATTAGGCTTGGTCTGTAATTTTGAATCCTGTCCTGTGAGAGGGTTTAGGATAAAGTTCTACACAACCATGAATGCCATGGAGGGAGAAAATAGAGACTGACAACCTCTTCCAGCGGAAGAACTGGGAGTATCAGATAATAAAGTAGGAAACAGGGTGAAGGCAATCAAAAAGTTGTGATTTTCAAGAGAAGGCTGGACAGCTTTATGGGACATAAATTGACTGGATGCCACTGAATATATAGAAACAAATAAATACATGGAAATTACTTCACCACAGAGACTCCTTCACCTGAAAATGCTGGAGACTGGGAGAGCATCAGCTAGAACCCTCTTCCTGTACTCTTCCATGGATACCTGACTTAAGTATCTCTTGGCATACTGTGGGTCTTGGGGTGGGGACACAGGAGAATGCTGACAGTCTTTTACTTTCCTTCCTCAGAAAACCACCACTTTGCACCAATTCAGGACTTCTGACACTAAGGCACCTAACAAAAGGACTCCTGTACCCCACTCTGCTGTTGGCTGAAGCACTTTAGAATGTTGCATGGAATGAAATTCAATCTTTCCTCACTTTTTGAGATCAATACTGAAGTAGACAAGCACCTTAACTCCATTCAACTAATACTTAAATACATCCAACCAAGAAGCCAATCCAAAACCAGAATATTTATCATAAAATGCATAGAAAAAATATGTTTGGAGTCCCATCCACAGTGTATACTTCAAGTCCAAATAGAAAAAGCCCTAAAATCAATGTTGAAGTAATTCAAACAGCCCCATGACGGTTCCAATAATGTTGACTGGATCAGAAGGATTATTCCAGTTGTTCTGCAAGCTTTGGAGTTTAAGACTTTCTGTGTCAGAGACAATGTTCCCTTTTGGTAGAGTATTGATAACATATGTGTCCTCTCTTTTTTTTTTTTCTTTTCCTAACACTATTTTTAAAAAGTGGGTTTTAATTTCATTTACACATTTTGCACCATTTCCTAAATCAGTCTGTGATTGAGCCCAGACATTAAAAAAATGGGGGGAGAGAGGTTTTGGAATTTCAAAACACAAGGAATTGCTTTAAAGCAATTTCGAAGATTGGATTTAAATCCACAAAACTCTACATCCTTCATGCATTCAGCAAATTTTATCCAAAAGGCTTTATAGGCTAGAAGATAAAGACTCCAAAATGTATCATGAGCTCCAGCCAAATTCAAGCCACCTGCTCCACACAGCAACAGATAGAGAAGGAGGGCTCCAGGCATGCTGCAGTGCTTTATTCAAGCTCTGGACTTTTCCTTATCCACTGAATCTAAGCTGGAACTGCTATATCCAGAAAAAGAAGCCAGTGAGACAGAGCCATAGTAGTGGTCAAGGTGTTGTGGCATAAATGGCCCAGGACCACCTCAGTCCCTTTTAGACACAAATAAGTTCATACGTGGCCAAGGCCAGACCACAGTGTGAGCTCAGATGACCTCCGTTTCTGCAATTAATATATTGTCTTTGCCCTGAAGGCCAACAGAATCCAAAACCAGTTATTTGCAGGGCTGCACCCAGCACTGGATGCAACATTAGGAAGTCTTTCCACTCCCATATTGTGCTGGGCAAGGATTCCCAAATCACTGTGCTGCTCTACAGAAGTGTGGAATATCAACTGCAGCTGACACTGCAGGGGAAGGAAAAGGAAAAGGGAAAAAGGAAAAGGAAAAGGAAAAGGAAAAGGAAAAGGAAAAGGAAAAGGAAAAGGGAAAAGGGAAAAAGGAAAAGGGAAAAAGGAAAAGGGAAAAAAGAAAAGGAAAAGGAAAATATTTCCTAGGACCTGGCAAAGAGGAAGGATACTGCCCCTGATAAATACTGAGAGCAAACATTAACACTTCAATAGCCACATTCCCCGCTCGATAGTTGTGGGGTTGAGGTCACCCCAGGACACTGCCAGTGTGTACGTTAATGTTTAAAGATACGTGTGGGCTTAGGAGCAGGTCAAAGTACACAATTAGCCCTGGGCAAGCCTGAGATTTCTCCATTTCAAAACATAGGAAATGCTATAAATGCCATAGCAAATGCAATTACTGGAGCGTGATAAACACCACTTCGTTAGCAGGGGCCGCAGGAGGCTTCTCCTGTTGGAGACGTTTCTGAAAATGAGCAGGAACCAGAGCTCGATCCTGAAGTCCGGACACAGAACAGGCAGGCAAATGCCTCAGGGATGCCTCCAGCCTGGGATTTTGTTTTTAGCCCTTCCCTGGCCTGATGCTTTGATGGAAGGGGTCTGCTCCTTCACATCCTCAACATCTGTAATGTGTTTCTTGAGCAATGACTCTAAGGACAGGATGCCTTCCAGTGGCTCCAGAGTGCCACTGACTTGGAAGCACCAGGACATTTCCCATCAGTAGTTCAGCTGCTTTCAGATATGGGTTAAATATAGGAGGATTTTGTCACTGGACGTGATTTCAAGATATTTTTACTACAGCAGGCAAGATTTGAGTCCAAAGTATTATTTCCAGGACACATTTAATTGATGATTCTACACCTTTAGGAAAAGAACCAAGAATCACATTTTGTTCCTCTGCCCTTTGAAACCAAGACTTAAGAAAACACAGGTTCAATTAGGATTTCGAGGGACAGATCATGAAGTGTTCACTCAGCTCAAACAAAATGAGCCTCAAACGTGTAAATTGAAAAATCTCCAATCATTGATGGTAGTAACAAGCCTTCCCTAGAGTCTTCTTAAAACTCTTTGTTTCCAGTCCTCAGAGGCTTTTCACAGCACTCATGTCCAACATGGCTGTAGCTGTCTGAAGGGCACAGAGAACTTGGAAGTGATTTTCAGATGAATTCACCTTCAGGTTGTCTTTTTTAATCCAGCTGATGGAAGTGGGCTTTGGATGCTACCTGGTACCTCCTGGAGCTGCTCAGCCCCAGCATGGGGGACATAAATCCGCTCCAGAGAGAGCAAATCACTACTGCCAGCAGAGATATCCAGTTTGAAGAATAACAGGACAGGAACAGGGTGCTCTGAAACCCTATATAGCCCTTCCCAGAGCCATGTCATGAGCCATGCTATGGATCTTCCTCCAGAGGCAGGCAGCAAAAGAGGAATGTCTTCTGACCCACCACAATCTCCCATCTTGACCCAAGCCTTGTAAATAATGGAGATTTCACCACATTTTGGTGGATTCTTTCTTCATTTCCTGTTTCCACTAGTTATTTTAATTTTCTCTCATTTACGTTGTTATATTTTCTTTGTCTCTACTTACAGATGACTCTCCTGCAGAGGTACTGACAGACCAAGTTTCCTCCCCACAGATAATCTGTGTACACCGAGATTCTCACTTAAGACAACTTTTATAGACCATGAATAAACTCTCTCCAAGCCAACACAGACCTCAGAGCTCTTTTAAGATATGAGCAGGTATCTGGCAGAGGTGCTCTATGGTTACTGTGACTAAGCCCCTTCCTCATTATTGCTCATCTTCCACACCCCAGGATGTTGCTTTAAAGGTAGGAAACAGCTTCCTCACTCTGCAGCAGAATGGAGCATTTTGAGTGGATGTGGCTGCTGTGTTTTTGCTTCAAAGGCTCTGAAACAGGTTTTCTTTCCCCATGTAAGGGAAATTAGGACTTAAAGCATCTGAATTTCTATTCCTATCCTGAGCCATTGTAAGTACAAACTGTTTCTCCACTTTGGCTTTCCTTCCTTTCTCTCCCCAACCACCACCCAGTTAAGCAACTAAATAATTTTCCACAATAAAAAAATCTAATAAACAACATCCAGAAGAACATATTTATGTTCGTACCCTGTTTAAAGGCTCTGTAAATACAAAAGGAAAGCCAAACAAAAAATTGTGCTCTGAAATTGGTGTACAGCAAACACAAATGAAGGCAATAAACTCATTGCATTTTGAGGAAATGAAGAGGATGCCAGTCACCATTCACCTGAAGAAGGAAGCCAGACTTCATACCACCAACATGCTCTGTTTGAATGAACAACCAAACCCCAGCTGTTCATGTGTCACCCATATGAAGAAAACTCCCTACTCAAATTACAGCATTACCTGTGCAATAGGACTGGAAGTCACGGGAGGGGATGAGCACAGGATTTCAACAAATAAGTTTACAGGCAAAAAAATAATGCGGATATTTTTTTCTAATTCCAGAGGGCATAAATCCGGGATCAAAAAGAATTGTCTCCACTGCACTGGGATACAGAGCCCAACACACCTGCCTTGCTTTTACCCTCTGCAGAATGGAAATAGTTCTGCTGCCCCTGCATAGTGAAGAAGATGGGTCAGTTTGAGGATTACAGCCATGTAAACACCAGCTTGCATTTTAGTCCCACATCTTGTCTTAATATAAAACATTGCACCAACATCCCCCCTTGCAGTAGCTTCTGGTTCCTTACTGATCTAGGAAATGCAAAAATACTGCCGAACAAGTCCATGAAGTGCTTTCAGATCTCAGGAAATATTTTTTTCTTGCCTGCTTTTAAGTTTTTTGGGCAGAAATTCAGACCTGGCTTTTTAGTCATATTATTTTCCCTTTGTATTTTACAGTGTCATGGAAACTTGTTTCTCCCTCAGTGTATTTTTCCCTGCTGTCATTCCTTTCACAGATAACTCGACTAATAGTTGCAGCAGCCTTCTTCCAAGAGTAAGTTGACAGACTGGAGCAGCAAAAGGAGGGAGTCACTGCATCAGCTGCCAGAGGCACCTGCAATGATTTGAGCAGCAACCAGCTGCAATTGGTCCACCAAAACCATATGTTCCCAGTCCCTCGAAACCAGGTACTTTGGTTTGTCACTTCACATTAGCTGCTGCAAGGGGCTGAGTGCTGCCAGGGCCAGGGGCCAAGCCAAGCCTGGCACTGCATGGCTGCTCCTGGCCGAGCACAACAGGGCAAGGGCACTTCTTCA
Organism: Dryoscopus gambensis; assembly: GCA_013389985.1. NCBI lineage: Eukaryota > Metazoa > Chordata > Aves > Passeriformes > Malaconotidae > Dryoscopus > Dryoscopus gambensis. The sequence goes on from WEIT01031373.1 coordinate 235,927, forward strand.
GGGGAATTTGGAAAGGTACTTGGCTGGTGGGGGCAGGACCAGCTTTAAAAGGCTCCATCTGCAGCTTCCATTAGGGACTCAGACTCCCGCTGCCTCAGAGCCAGCTTGGGTTGTCATTTGTGAAAATAAACATCAAAATGCATGGGCTGGGAGAAAATATGTCCCAAATTCAAAGATCTCATCTCCCTTCAAGCCACAATGGCTGATCTGGTTACAGGCACCATCACGGGTGTCCTGTCTGCCAGCTGCCAGCTGGATTTTGGTGGCTGTTGATTTTAATAAATGTTTTTGCTCCATCTTTTTCTGTATCTATCTCACAGGCGGGTCAGGAGAAAGAGAGAAATTGAAAGAAAATACTTTCCCTGGATTCAAGGTCAACTGGAGCCAGCAACTAAACCAAAGGACAGGTCTGCCCACAGTGCCTGTAGGAGCAGCTTGTGCATCAAGGAGACATCCTGGTCCAGGACTGCTGATCCACGTGAATCATCCTTTCCACCTGCTGACCAACACAAAGTATGGATTTGCACACAACATCCAACACATCTACAGACTCACAGATTTACAGAAGAGCGTGGTGGCTCCCAAAATTGGGTTGAACAACACGCAATTTGGGTACCTCCCACATTCATTTTGGCAGATCTTGTCCCAGAAAACCTGCCTGGGACTCACTCTGAATGTATTCCCCAAAAGAGTTGGCCCAAAACAAGGTCTAGGAAAATCCAAACAGGTGTCCGACAACATTTGTTCTTCCCCTCTAAGTAAGGTCTAATGTTTACAAAAGCCTCCCTTTGATCTCCCGTTTAGCAAAGGACTAAAGTTTTCAAGATTTCACCTCTCTAGTTCACTTGAATACTTGGAGAAATAAAATTATCATCCTAGATGGAAAAAAACTCCAAAACCCAATACCCAGTGTTTATTTTGATCTATGGATAACCTGAGCAACACAGAATGCACATTTAAAATGGTAATATCCTGGACTTCAGTAAAGTCCAGGATATCCATAAGAGCCATGTGCAGCCAGCTTTGGTGTTTCCTTCCCCCTCCTGCTCCCAACCGAGTCAGAAGCACTGGAATAGTCCCAGTGTGTTACTGTGAGCAGGATGCCAGGACTCATATTTGAACATCTTTCAGTGGCTCCCAGGCAAAGCCCATACCTCCACTCCCTGAGACTGAAACATCCTGGGACAAGTATGACTTGTCAGCATGACTGGATCCAAAAATACCCATGATCTGCTTCTTTGGACTGCACACTCTGTTTTGCCTTGGGTTAGTAAGAGGATACATCCACCTTAAGAACACCGACCTCAACTCTTCTCCTTGGAGGCCATGTCCCAGGTATCTGGGGAGCACCTTGAGTACACAAACCTGTGTGGAGGAAGGGGATTCTGCTTTGGACACAAGCTCTTCCAAGCACACATTGCCCTGCACCACTCAGTTTCACAGCTCGGATCCCCACCAGCCCTTTCCCTCCACCTTTCCCTTCACAGTCTGCATGTGGTGGGATGTCTCTTCTCACTTTCCCACTCTGGGGAGGCTGTGAGCAGGAGGACAGAAAAGCAGAGATATCCCTCACACACAGGGAAGGAGACAATCGACTGAAGTCTGCCTCCTCATGTCTTCCTGTTGCCACTTTTCCCATGATGGTGTCATCTCCAGAGGGGATGGATGAGAGGTCCACCTCTCCCCACAATGCTGCAATTCCCAGCCCACCTTCTTATGTGGGTGCTCAAGGTGGGCTTTAAAGTTCTCACTGGCCTCCCCTGAGGGAAGTATCACCCCTCTCAGCCACTTCTGTGCTAGCATAGAGAGAACATGACCATCTCAATGAAATTCCCACCTCTCCTAGCTACACAGTGCCTTGGCCGTTGACTAAGAGGCTTCCAAAGGTCAGGGGATCCCAAAAAATTCTTCCAGCTAAGAAAGCACTGCAGCAGGATTTGTACCTGACAGCACCCACTGCAAGTCTTTCAAACATGCCTGGGCTGGAAAGCCCAAGGGTATGGCATCCCTGCAGACAGCTTTGGATCTGAAACAGAGCAGGGACAACGGGGTCCCTTCAGCCCCACCTTTGTGTCTCTCAACATGCAGAGCTCAGCATACAACTATCAACTGCCTCTGTGGCCACCAGCCAGATGGAGAACCCAAAAGGTGTCCTGGGGCTGGGATCTGTTCACCACTGAGTTCAAGTACAGCAGCAGATAGCCTTGTGCCACAAAATATGGAATGATTTAGTGCGTTTGGCAGAACTTCATTAAAATATGACTCTGGATAATTAAAAGCAGCCTGGAGCCATGGGGGTCTCCACTCCCTGCCAATTCCTGGAAGGATTGCTGCTTTGCCCTTCGAGGAGGCAGCAGTACACACACACACACATACCCCTGGTTGTCTTGGCATTTCCTTGCTTGGAGGGCTGGAAACCGGATATTTTTAAGGATTTTATGTTCTGAGACACAGCCAGAGAGCTCTGCTCTGGAGTAATCTGCATTGCCTGATAGGCGGCAAGATGGTTCAGGCACGTTCACCAGGAGCTGTGGCACTCTTTGGACTCCCCTGCTGGTACCAGGAGGGTGCTAACTGGGAGCCTCACCTTGGCACCTCCCCACCAGCATGGCTGCCATGGGGGACAAGAGTTCAGATGGGTGGGGAAAAACTTCATTTTCAACCCCAAATTCTGACTGCTCACAAATAATACCAAATCCAAGGCTCCCACGTTACACCAGGTCATCTCTCCTGTGTTGTATATGAAAATCAGCCAATCTACCCCCAACAGAAATAATGTGCCTCTATGAAGCAACTGAAAACCAGAGATATCTCCCCATTTTTCTCCTGGGAAGCACTGCTCAGAACACCTTCTGGGTGTTATAAATACTATAAAGACCATATGCAATGGAAACTTCCTGTGGATAAGATTATTGTGTATTCCTTTCTGATCTTTTATTCTGCATTTTATCAGCCTGTGTGCACGTGGAAAGACAGAAAACTGATAGGGATATGCCAATCAGAACTCTAAGAGTCCCCTACCACAGCCTGGGTGGGAAGATTCCAAAGAGTCAATGCCATTTCTATGCCAAAAGGCTCATGGGGATGTTTCCCAAATGTATCAATTGTCTCGTGATCTTCCCTTGTCCCAGACACTTGTCAGCAGTTCTCCATTTCATCTGACATTGCTTACATGTACTCAAATTAAACACAGATCATAGGGAGGGGGTACACCCTGGGTGGGTTTCTGGGAGGAAAACAAAAGCACTGTAAATCACTATGAAAACAACCCAGAAGCGATGGCACTTTCTATCATGCTGTTGGGCTCATGGAGAAACAACTCCTCTAACCAATGGCAGGGCAAGAAACCACATGTACAAGAAGATTTTCAAACCTCTAGGTACTGGACCTCACTTTGATTCTATTTTGAGGCCTTTTTGTGCTGCCCTTGCCACGTAGCACTGTTTTGAACTGAGATGATTTTGTATTTCCCTAGTGCCTTAAGACCAGAGAAGGGAGGATTCCTAATGCAGCTCATGCCACAAGCAAACACAAAAAATCAGTACATGGGAATTACAGAGAACTGTCTCCACCAAGCCAGGCTGCTACCTGCTCTTTTTCAGACTAGTTCTTCTCCTAAAACTGCTGGCTCTGAGCTCCATGACCAGCATTTTCCAGTCTCGAAATTCATCTCCCAGCACTCAGAGCAGAGAGGGAACTCTGCAAGAGCAGAAGTTCTTAACTTTAGAACATAAAAAATGTAACTTTTTCATTTTAATTTTGTGGATAACATGGACAACACAGTTGCCAGCTTATATTTCCTAGTGGCCAGGGTTTGCATGACTCACAGAGCAGAGTCACTTTTGGCATCAGCAGTGTCCATCTCAGCCACCACAGGAAGACCTCTGGCCCATGCATCCAAGGTAGCTCAGGCTCGCTCTGGACATGATACTATTTAATCACTTCCAAAATCAGGGTGGTCTGAAAAATTATGGGGATTTTCCCAACTCGCCTTCTTCCTTCCCCCTCTCCAGGGGCTTGTGGCCTGAGAGATGGACTAAAACAAGTTCCCACAGCAAGCATCATGTGAACACGTCATTCTCTGGTAGGGAAAGAGCTTAGGGATTTACCCAACCCAGTGGCTCCCAGTCCATGCACAGAGGAGTTACTAAAATACAAATAATTCTGAAACCATTTCCTCTACTTCCGCAGAGGAAGAGTGTAATTTAATTTAACTTTTGCTTTGCCCAATAATGACAAGGTCCTTTATGCAATTACATTGCTTTTCTTATGCAGTTCCCTTTTCAGCTGCTCCAAAGTCTTCCAGGTGTCCCAGTCAGGCCATTAGGTTGTTACAGCAGCCATGGTGCCATCAGAGAAGAAGAACCAGACCCGAAGATGCTAAACAGATATTTGTAGACTACCAGGCTAATCCACTAATTACCTTGCTTTTTATTTGGGACACTGACTGCTCTCATAAAAGCTCTATTATTACCCAAATAAAGCTCTGGAGGTCTCTCAGAAGGCAAGTCCATTCATCTAAATCACTTGAGGTAACAGCATGGTTGTGGCTCTGCTGCTTGAGAGGAAAAGAATCAATGCAGGGAGAGAGGCTTAATAAAAGGTATAGTCTCCCCCTGCAATCTTGTCAAGCCTAATTGAAGTTATTGGACTCCTTAATTTCCATGGACTTTACCTCAGTGCTCTGAGTGTTGCTCACAACTGGGTTGACATCTTGACATTATTCCCTTGTTGTGATGCACGTGGGGTCATTTTGCAACTCTCCTGCATACATAAAAGGGGAGGCCAAAAGTGCACATTTCCTTACCAACCTGTTGACAAAATCAGGAGTTAAAGCCCCTTGGAATAATAACTACAGGTGTTGCTAGAAATTTCTACTGTCCTTATTGACACCAGATCTTGAGTCACTTCTCGTGTAATCTCTTGTGTGCAACAAGGTCTTCTTCATGAGATCACACAACCCTGCAGGAGGCCAGGAGGAGAAATTACAGCCCCTAGATTTGCACTAAAATGGTAAAACTCTACAGGGGGGCTAGATTTCAATCCTGATGTGCTGCATCATCCCTTGATTTTAGAAACAACCTTGTGGAAACCACTGCAACAATGAGCTGGAGTAAAGCAAGAGGTCTGCAAACATCACTAAGGGGCTGAGAGAAAAGTCAAGAGGAAGACACATTAATATTTGCCTCTGCAAACATGCAGGCGAAAATGCAAATGTCTAAAGAAACAACAGCAGGAGCTATTTTTGCCCTCTGAAATGGCCAGAACAAGCACCTAAGTGAATTTATGAGATTGTGGGGTTATTGGAAAACTATGGAAAGCAGCATTTGGCTCTTAGCCCAGACTGTGAGGGGCTTAAAAATGCAGCTGGAATTCGCTTACAGCAAGAGCAGCAGGCCCAGGATGAGGAAAGTATTCTATTCAATGGGATGTGCCTTGGGTCTGACCTCTTTTCATCACATGCCATGGGGCTTTCTGAAAATTAAAAGCATTTTCCCATGATGAAAAAGGCAGGTGGCACATCCCAGTGCATCAAAAAGTTCCTGCACATCTCTTTGCTCTCTTTTGCATCATCGGACACATTTGCCGGAAGGAGGAAAAGGTGCTGTCAGGGTTTTCCTTGTTTCACCCTTTGGGCAGCCCAGAAAAGGCTGCCTGCATGCAAGGAGCACTGCAGACAGAAGAGACCAAGCAGGAGGTCAATGTGCCAGTGGTCACTTTTGGGTCACCTGCTCCATAGCCAGCTCAGGCACACCCTGCAGAAGGGACCTCTTGCTGAGAGCAGTATTACATGAAGCAAAGACATTCATCCATCATGGGGTTTTCTCACTTTCTGGCTGAGCATCCCAGAGCTGCAATGCAAACTATCCACTGCAACTGCACCTGCTTCCAGTGCCGAAACCTCCCTTAAAGCGTCCACCCCAGAAATATATCAAGAGCAGGATTCAAGTCTTTCAGAGTATGGGATTCAGCTGTAAACAGAAAATTTCATCATTCCTTTATTCCAAACCTCCTCTGGCCTGCTGCTTTTTAAGGTGTCCCTGCATGCAGCTGTTCCAACACCTGGAGGCAGGACCCTATCTGCAAACTCCTGGAATGAGACCTACATCCCAGCTGCCTTCTGCTCTGAACATCTCAACATTTCCACCTCTCCTCTCTGACTGCACGAAACATCCATGATGTATTTTTAGTAACAATTTATGTCAGAACACAGCAGCTAGTGAGACCCCTGACTCCTCACTACAGTGTGAGATAACCCTTCCCTCTGTCCAAGCTCTCCACAATTTGACACCATCCCAGAAACCCACTTTGGATGTACCCAGGCTCCTGAAGAGGTTTTTTTTCAAAAACTTCAAGAATAATGCTCTGAGTTATGTTCACTTTCTGTGCCATGAAGCTGGCATACACTACAGATTTCAGCTTAGGAGCCAGCATGGGGCAGCTCAGCCAAGCACATTTGGAAATGGTAATTACTCATGCTGTGATGGGATGCGAGCAGACTCGGTGGCAATTGGGAAAGCCACCACTGCATGTAACAAGGCAGAGAGAGAAGGGAAACACAAAAGAGAGCTGTACCTGGGAAGAGCTGAGAAACAAATCCCTAATATTGCAGCAGCCAGAAATGTCATCCCGTTCCCAGGCTGGGGCACGCAGGCGCCGGGAGCCGGCGCTCGGCTGGGCAAACACAGATGCAGGAGCTGAATGGGAGCACAGTCAGCCCAAACTATTTTTAACCGGTGCAGAGGAAGCTTTTACTTTTCATTATGAAGGCGAGACAAAGTGTCCATCAGTTGTGCTGAATTTGTTCACTGGATGGGTGGGTGTTGAAGCATGTAAAGCCCCCGGCCCCCGTCTGTAGGACCAGCAGCTCTAATCCCCCCCAGTCTGCTCGCAGCTGTGCAGGTCAAAGAGTGCAACAGCTGAAATGCACTTTTGATACATATACTGAGGGTTGCCCGAATTTACCCTGGGGGTTTCTGCCTGGTGATTTCCATTAAAGCTGACCGGTGAGATTCACTGCCAGCATAAACGAGCACCAGCCCATCAAGATCCCCCACATTTAGCTCAGCAGGACTAAATAAACAGTGCAGAGGCATCACAAGCAGACACAGGCAGTTGGATCTGGTGGTCCCCCCAGTGCCACTTTGCTCCCCTGGACAAAAATCTGTGGATTTGGCAGCAGCAGCACCTTTACTTGCCAAATATGTTACTTGGGGCACTGGGGAGCAGGGGGGCTGGGAGGGAGGAGGCAGGGCTGGGACCAGGGCTCTCCACCTCCTCCTTCTTGCCCAGACAGGGTTACAGCTCTGTGATTTAATTGTAAGATGATTAATTTCCTCTTAAACATCAGTTGTTGCTGTCCCCACACATATATTTGAACAGCAGCATTCCACACTCCCTCTCCAAAATATCAGCAGCAAGAAAACACTTGCTCACAGGGCATCCCAAGGAGAAGAGCTGTGTCACTGGCCAGATGGCCACGCAGCAGCTCAAACTTTGTATGCTGGCATTCGGCCAGGTGGTGAAAGGAAAAGGCTGAGCCAGCTACTGAATTTCCTCCATCCATCTCCCAAAGAAGCCACTCATACATCTGCTGTTATACATAAACATCATGCCTTGGGTGAATCCACAGAAGACACAAGCAATGACACCTGTCCTGTCCATCCTGACCTAGAGAGGTGCTTAAAATGTTCTCAGCTACCAGGGGAAACCACTAGCCTCACAAAACAAGGTTTGGCACTAAACCAGCTGTCCAAGTTTCCCTTTTTCAAAAGTATATGCACACCCGGGACACACATGCACATAACAACAGGTTGCTCCTCTCTGCCAAATAAGTATTTGTTAAAATCCTGCATTAATTACACACACCACAATCCCATAAAGGGGCTCAGAAGCCACCAACAGTGGGCATCTTTGGACTTTCCATCCTTTCTTAAGGCAGAATCCCCTACAGGGTGAATTACTTTCTGTGGCCTCCCTTGAAAGGAGAAAGAGACATTTCATCCGTCTTGTTCAGACGTAAGTGCTGGCATCACTCAGACAAACCCTGCCCTCATCACTCACATGAAATGTGCCCTCAAGAGTCTATTTTTCCCCAGCTGCTACGAAGGCAGTTTAGGGCAATTAGTTCAGTAGATGTTTATGCTGTTATGTGGAGTCAGGCAAGAATAATCCCTTACAGTCTGTCATGGTCCAGGCACTGCTCTCGCTACATGAGATGAACACAGAAGTACAAAAGCAAAGCTCTGCTCCTGAACATTTCAGCTGAAGTTAAAAAATGAGGTCTAGAGATAGCAAACCCAGGAATGATCGGGGTGGAGGAGGACAGGATCACAAGCAATACTATTTTTAACCTATTGCTCACGAACAAGTTGATAGCAAGCTTTGCTCGCTCAGATCCGCGGGAAGCTAAAGAGCTAACACAGACTTCAGCTCTGCAAAAAGTTTAATATCTCCTTACCAATGTGTTACTTTGCTAGTGATACCACCCAAGGAACAGGAAAATCAGAGACCCGCTGCTCTGCATTCATATACATATGTTCACAAAGGACATGGGAATGCCTATGCCCACTTAGAAAACAAGCACTGGAGAGCAAATAAACGCCTTACCCGGTTGTCCTCTTGAATCTCCCAGTCACTGGAGAAGCTCAACACATGCTGTGCCTGCGAGCAGTTTGAAAACTGGAAAAGGCTGGCAAACATCCTTCTGTTCTCCTGGGTATCAGGGAAAATCGCCTCCTGGAAGTTGACTCCATGTGGCAGGAGGATGTAGTTCTCGTCCATTCTGGAACACAGATTGCATAGTTCATTGTGACAATGAACAGCACTTTCTCTCCTGCAGAACTCACCTGTCATACTTCAGCCTGGCTCAACAAAAAGTCACACAGAGTTTTAGCTGGCAAGTGGCTCTCAGCTCTCCTGGCACTTAAGTCACCAAAATGACAATTTCTGCCACGAGGACTGGATCAGGCAGCAGCAGTACGGATCTAAAAGGCTTCTACTGCCCTGCAGACACTCGTGAAATGAAATCCCATGAAGGAGGTAAATCTGTGTTTTGGACCATGGTTTCTACTGAATTTGCATCACTTTGCCCTTGAGCCCAGAGTTTAAGTACTCCTTCAAACAGTCAATAAACAACTTGTGTCAATAAAATGTGTTTAAACATGTAGCTACAGACTAAGTCCTAGACAGCATCAAAATGAGTTTTGTTACGCACCCAGTGTAAGAATATACCAAGTATTTCAAAACAAGCCACTGAGTAGTATTTCGCAAATGCTCTTGAACTGAAAGGTCACAGCGATGGCTCTGTTCCCACATTGTGGTTTATTTTCTTATTCTTTCGATGAGCCCAAAGTCAGGGTTTGGCTGGGACTCGGGAGAGTCGACGGAAAGCTATCGGGTGAGTATTTGGGGATGGGTTTTAAACTCCCGTGCCAAACTTCGGCAAACAGGCGCTGGCCTCTCTCCAGCTCTGCGACCGTCCCGCCGTAAAAACAAAAGCAGCAGCTCCCCGTGCATCTGCTGGCCTACAATGCTGGAATACTATGGGGGTTTGGTGTTTCGGGTTTTTCCTTTCTCTGTGAGACTGGGGGTGGAAGCGCACAGGAGAAGGCGCTGCGGGGAGAGCGGCAGCGGCACGGAGCGAAACCTCCGGGCAGGGGCGGGCGCGCACGCCTGCCAGCGGAGATGCCCCGGAGCCGGGATGCGACGTCCCAACCCCTCCCTGGCTTCCCCTACCCCAGGACTCACCGGAGGAAGAAGAAATAAGCGTAGCCCTGCATGACGGTGTGCGAGTGGCAGGAGAAGTAGCCGAGGCCGGTGAGGTTGAGGCGGGAGCCGGCGGGCACCTCCAGCATGCTGCCCCACGCCTGGTCGCACAGCAGCTCGATCTCGGCCGAGTAGAAGAGGTCTCCCGCTCCCTGCTGGGGGCCGCCGGGGGGGCCCCTCTGCCAGGGCAAGTAGTTGTAGGCGCCATAGGGGTCGGGGTGCAGCGCCAGCACCCGCGCGTACACGATGATCGCGGCCAGCTCGGCCCGGCAGCCCTCGCTGAGCG